>PVIR01029848.1:0-20783 GCA_004026965.1 Petromus typicus
TCGCTTATCTTTCACTTTATTCATTTTCCACCCTGACATCCAGTGAAGAGCTCCTTCAGCCTTTTCGCTTCACTCTCTCTGCTATCTGTTATTCAGTATAACACTTTGTTATTTTTCCAGGGATACTGTTGAGGACATGATAGGTTTGTACCCATCATTCATGTAGCAACATGTTTGTGCCTACTCACAAATGTATGTTTATCATAATCCTCACTCTGAACAGTAATAGGATCTTCTGTTCTTGTATAAAAACTTTCTTATGTCTGCAGCCTTCAGGTAACAGTCTAACTTTTTAAAAAATTTTTTGTCCAGTACTGACCATTGTGACTTGTTTTCCCAAAAGAAATCAGAAGGCGTCTGACTGCTGCTTCTAGTTTAGTCATGTTCTACCTGGTTTTAGTTTTCTGGTGTTTCCCATCTGTGTTCCAATTGCTGTGGAGTTTGACTGGACCACTTCTGTTACTTGTCTAAGGGATGGGAGGCCAGTCTGTGTCAGTGGTATTGCAGTAGGTTGGCATTCCTCCTTCACTGGTTCCAGTGGCTTCATTGTGACTGGTGAGTTCAGTACTGAGGCCAAAACTGCCCCTTCCTGCATTACACTGTAGCTTTGCATAATGGTTTAAAAGGTCAGTAAAATTAACCCATACTGCTTTCAGGTGGCAAATAATATCAAACTCTATTTTGTATATATTGTATCTGGCTTTCTTCACATGCTCTTATGTTGAGATAAAATAAAACAAAACAAAAAAAACCTTAAATTTTTTTTTTTTTTTTTTGAGACAGGGTCTCACTTTGTGGTTCAGGCTGGCCCCTGAGCTCAGCCTCCAACTCACTTCACAGCGATCCTCCTGCCTCTGCCTCCCGAGTGCTGGGATTACAGGCGTGAGCTACCACGCCCGGCATGGTGGTATGTGGTACTGGTTGCTGCTGGGGTGAGTCTGCACGCCCAGTATTGTTATGTGGTTACCGGGGAATCGAACCCGGGCCCTTGCGCTTGCAAGACAGGCGCCGGAACCACTGAGCTAACTCCCCGGCCCCAAAAAACCTTAAATTTTAATCCATTCTGGCAGTTTGGTGTGATTCCCTCATGAGGGAGTTTAGTCTGTAATTTGTGGGATGTTTACATTATCATTCAATACAGATCCTTCTGGGTTTTTGAATTAAATTATTTTATCCTTTGTCCTACTCCTGAACCTATAGAGATTCTTTCTAGCATTTATAATATGTACTTCTAAGCTTCCAAAATTTTTGGTTTCTAAAAATAATGTAATGATGAACAAAGACCGCTGCCTTTCTGGTACCATTAGGTTTCCTTTTTGGGTCAAAGTCTGGACAGTTCTTCTTTCTAGTCCATTTTAAAATGTTGCAGCACTGAAGAAGAAGCAGACTGGGGTAGGCCATTTCATTTCAAAACTATCCTTCATCAATCAAACCTCTTTTTTATGATGTTATTTAAGAGATCTAATAAAGTAAACAATAACATAGAGTTACCACTTTAATTGCTTATGTTATACAGTTCACTTGTGTCAGGTACATTTGTGTTGTTGTGTAACCATCACTGCTATCCTGAACTGAAATTATATATCTAATAAAGCACAAACTCCCTTTTTCTTCTTTCCTCAGCCCTCCATTACCATCATTCTAATTTCCATCTGCATTAATTTGACTCTTCTAAGGACATTAGATATCTTAGATTTGTGCAATATCATGCCTGGCTCAATAATATAGTTTTAGTCACACTGACTGAAAAGAGTCCATCAAAAGTTGTATAAACAAAGGTGATTGTACACATAATAAATGTCATGTAATCTTAAAAAGGAATAAGTGAAATAAATAGGTCACAGATGTGTAAATGTCATATCTTTTCTCTGGTATGAGAAAATGAAGATGAAAACAAGCTCTAGAATATATAGTAGATATAGTGAGAAAAAATATTCTAAAGAAAATGGGGTGGAGGGGTAAGTAATGAGGGGAAAAATAATGTGATGCTAATTAAAAAAAGGAAACAAACTTATGTATATAGGGGATTGGGGTTGTAGGGTGGGTAGGGGAATGGCAAAAAATGAGAAGTCATGTTTTGAACTGGTACAAATTCTCAATGTTGGGTGCAATCATGATATGTATATAGAATGTACCAATAAAGATTCAAAAAAATTTTTTAAAAAGGAATAGACTCCTATGTAGGCTACAACGTGAATACATCTTGTGCACAAAGCATCTTTTCTCAAGACCTTTGTCTTAACAAAGAAATCAAGAAGACAAACACTCAAGCAGATCTGTGACCTTATTGTTTTATAATTTTCCTCTTTTTAAAGATTCCTTTCTTCACTCATGCAAATAAAATTTAATGGCTTAAATTCAGAGATTGAAGAAGACCCAAATGACTATTTAATGACCACAAAATATTACTGTTGCATGAACTTATTCATTAAATAAGCAGTTTTAAAACTGATATTGAAGAAAGCCAGATACGAAGGGCATGAAAAAAGAGAGTGTGCTACAAAACAACTTCCTTTGCCACAGTTATATTTAGGCATCTGGCCAGTATCTGAAGATTTCAACATCTGGTTTATTAAGTTCCATATCAATACCACTGGCAGACTTTGATTACACATGAGGAGACACACATCCAGCATTCTGGCACTCTGTCCCTGAACATAAGTAGGTTTGGTAGGAAGCTGTTCCTTCATGCTAGTTGTTTTATCCTAGGATCACATCCAAGACCTTATTAGTAGTGATACCACTAGAATCTTAGTGTATATTATATAATTTCCAAGTAGTCCCTCTGGATCCCTCACTCTTCCTAATCTTCAATTCTTTAATCTTGACATGTTTTATTACGTCCTCCAACACACAGTCCTATTTCTTTCCTCTATCCAAGTTAGATGCCATCACTCATTACTTTAATTATTCCTTTTACACATTTTAAATCCTTTGCTCATGTCTGTTGTCCTCTCATACAGGATTCCAAACTCTGAACTTCAGGTCTTCCTTGCTCCAGAAGTGGAGCAGCTGAACCTGGCTCTATGCACATCTGTTTGGGCTGGTCTCAGCTTAAACATGTGACCACAGAACCTAAGACTGTTCCACAGACCGCTGCATAAAACTCATCACACTCTGTGTAACTGTTTCATAGCTTCTCCTCATAGTCTTAGCCTTATCCCTTCTCTTCATTCCAAACTGATGCACTCCTTATTTCTCTATCAAAATTAGAGAAATTAGAAGAGAACTTCCATATGCTCTCACTTGCCTCCTTGCTCCCTCTGTTCCTTCCTCCGTTAGTGGTGCCCAAGCTTGGGAGTGCTTCCCTCCGATCATCCATCCCATTGCTGCCATCTGCAGAAGGAGTTCTGTCTCTAGTTTGCCCTTCAGCATGACCTGTCTTACTTCTTTCTCTGCTAGACCACTTCACTCCACATATAAACGACACATTGGTTTTTCTTTCATTAAAAATAGAACAGAAAGAAAGATTTGGATTTATTTTAAGTACTCCTTCCTTTTCTGCATGTATTTAGCCAAACTCTCTTAGTGGTCATAGCTAACAACTCCCCTTGCTCATCTCTATTTCCCCTTTAGCCCACTCTGATTGAGTTCTGTCTAGGATGGTACCTTTTCTAGGTAGCCCATCTTCTTTGTTTCTATCCTGTACTTGTACTGAACAATTCTGTAATCACTAGTTGGTAAAAGTCCTTAGGAGAGAAATTTTCTTAGACTTTGCATGCCTGAATGTGTCTATATTTTGCCTTCCTATATAATTGTTATTTGGTTTTGTAGAGATTCCTTAGTCCATCCCTAATGTGGAAGCTGTTTCTGTATTGTGCATTGTCTGCTGGCTTCCTAGAGTTTTTGTTGATAAATTTTGGTCATTTTAACTCCTAAGCGTTTGCAGCTATCTTCTCTTTTCCTAAAAATCTTTAGAACCTTTGCATATTTTGTTGGACCCTCATTTCCACTAGAATGTGCCTCATGTGACTCTTTTATTCATTCACAGGACAAGTACTAAGTGATTTTTTTTCATTTGGAAATATGAAAAGGAGAAGGCAAGAGAGAGAAAGAGAGAGAGAGAGAAAGAGAGAAAAGATCAGGAAGAAGCCACTGTCAGGTTTTCAAGAGAGATAAAAAGATTTCTTTCCATATTTTTTTCACTCTTAACATTTTATTCTTTCTGGAATGAAATAACTTTTCTTGTAAGTTTGTGCATATTTTTTTTTTTTTGGTAAAATCTCCATTCTTTTGTTCTCTTTTTCTTGCCTGAGGCTTTCTCATATGTAAAACTAATAAACTTATGAGTCTTACTGGAATTTCTATGTTTATGGATGGAGCTTACCATAGGTGGAGGCAATAGTTTCATGGATCTTTCATTTCCTTTTCAGATGCAAACTCTGTCCTCTAGCCTAATCCTAATTTTACTTAAGTCTTGTAGATAAAGGGCTGCAAGTGACAGCCTTTGCTCTAACTTCATCTTCTAACACCTGGACATTATTTTCTTGTTTATTATAATGGGACAGACTCTAGACAAGTAGAGAGCTACACCATGCATACACACACACACACACACACACACACACACACACACGCACGCACACATACTCACATCCCATTGGTTGTGGTTGTGGAAAATCTTGACTAATACAACATTTATTGAGCAGTACAGGCACGGCTGAGATATGGATTTGTTTGACTCCAAAGCCTCTCTACCTTATTTCTCACTCTAGGTACTGAGTATTCATTAATAATATCCCAAAAAGCTAGTTTTGCCCGTTGAGGACATATTAACATCAGTACCCTAGGACTGGAGCAGTTATGTAGCCATACCTTGAATGTATTTATGTTTTTTAACCTAAATAATTGACATCTTCTCTTTTTTAAATCTATGTTCAGATTATGAGATTATATGTGTGTAAAGATACAAAGTCAAGGAGTGGTATTTTGGGTCAAATTCACTAGAAGCAAATTTTGAGGTGAGTCACGTGCAGGCAGTTTGGGAAAAGAGAAAAGCAGAACAAAAGAAAAAGCCCGGTAAACTGTATGCTTTCAGGTGAAGGCCTTGGCGTTTCCTCACTGTCAGCCTAAAGCACAGTCTCAGCCTCGGCCTGCTGGAGCAGAAAGCTCTGGAGTGTAAATTACACACCACAGTCCACGATCACTGGAGGCAAAGGAAACGAGCCTTGATCAGTCACTGGCTAAGGGCCACTTGTAGGGATGTGAATTTCTAGGAGCTTCCAGTTTGTGTCAGCTGTCAGAGCAGCTCTGATAAGCAGAAAGCAGTTCTTCAATAATCTCTGATACAAACCATTACAGAAGCACATTCATTTGGTGCAGAGGCACACAGGGCTCTGATCTGGGCAAAGTAGAAGTAATTTCTGAACAGTCATGGGAACAGTCATAAAGCTAGAAAGCCCAAGAATGAAGCCGTGTGACTTTCTGCAGAAGTAACATTTTTATTATCATGCAGATGCTTGTTCATTAAGCATATGTTGGCTTACGAAGGATGCTTTATCTGCTGAAAAAAATGTTGAAAAGTGTTACTATAAAAGTATTAAATATGAAGTATTAATGCTAAAATAGGATAAAAACTATCAAACCCTGTAGCTATTGGGAAATGCAGATTTGACCCTGTAGTTGCTTATGACCCTGTAGTTTTATTAGTCAGCTTTCCCAGCCCTGGATTCACAACTTGAAAAAGGAGACATTTATTGTGGATCACAACACCAGAGGATTCAGTTCATGAATCCAACTGGATTGGCCAACTGGATCCAAAGCAGAAATATCACCGCAGAAGAGCCTGGTGGAGTACAGCTGCTCAGCTGCCCAGTTCAGAGGGCCAGGAAACAGAACAAGGAAGAGTCCTCCAAGAACAGGTGCTGGGTGTCAGAGACGAGCTGTATCCCCAGGCAACTTCCCACGAGGTGGTAGACGTGTGCTTTGCTCATCTGCAGGCATCTCTTCATCCAGTTAACTTGGAAATCAAACTTATGCATCACAGTATTTATGGTATTTTAAACATGCATTTCTATTTGAGTTTCCCGATTGCCTTTACAAAAAATAATGGGAAAAAGGAGAAGGCACAAGAGAGAGGGATCAGGAAGAAGCCACTGTCAGGTTTTAAAGAGAGATAAAATTGTGAAAATTCTGATTATCAAAGGGGTAGTTATAAAAAGCTCAACAACCAGACAGCTTATTTAGTACTCATCTTTTGTGTGTGAGAGAAACGCTTGTCACATGACAAGTCCTCATTTTGATCCTCAAGATCAATAAAAGGAAATCCATAAACAGGCTGTGTTTAGTGGAGATTAAAGTAATACAGCCAATAAATTTAGCTTTCTGTTCCTAATGTTAATGAATCTCATTGCTTAGTGCTTCTAAAGATATATATATATATATATATATATATATATATATATATATATATATGGCAGATTAACTTTGTAGTAAATTTTAAATAACTCTTACTGTACACACAGATTTAGTCAAATGAGAACAGCAAAACTTTCAGTGTTTTTATAAACTGTCTAATTAATAAAGCCTTTAAAATGCCACTTGGGTGGAGCAAAATGGATGATGAGGACCTGAGCAAATCACTGGAATCTGGGGTCTGGAATGGGTAGACCAAGCAGCCAGCAGTTTGTACAGGCCTTGACTGCAGCCAGGCTGACTTCTGTCTGGACAGTCTCCTGGTTGTAGTTCCAAACGTGGGTGCTTGACTCCATTTATTCTTCGTATATTCGAACAGTAGAGCACCCATTTTTTTTCCTGATCGGTTTAAAGAAAGGGTGTAAAATATCTAAAACCAACTTACCAAGCTAATCTGTCTAAACTTATACATGTATAAGGGGACTAATGAAAAGGACAATGGGAATTGCAGTTATAAAACTAAGCCATCCCGTGAGTCAAATTGTAAAAGAATGGCTACAAAAAATATTAGAAATGCTCATTTCCTAGGACAGTTTGGGTATCGATGGGGAGTAAACTAATGATGAGTCAGGTTGTAGACTCCATAATAAGAAAGATGCTGACCCTTTGCTGATTCATGTTCCTCCCAGGGAAACGGATGACTCTTCAGGGAAGCTGTAGTTCTAGAGACATCATGTATGATAGAAACTAGAGAAGGAGTTTGTTTTCAACATTGAAAACTTGTACCACAACATGACACATATTGAGTCTCAATTTTTTCCCATTCCCCTGTCTTCCCTACCACTCTCCCTCTATATTCATGAGCTTTGTTTCCTTCTTTTTCAATGTTGAATGTTATAATGCATGTATAAAATGTACCAATGAATCAATTCAGAAATAAACTAGAGAGAGATCACGATCAAACTTTTTCCTTTTGTTCATAGACACGTACATAGCAATAGCATTTCACTCTATGGTTGCTATGAAATTGTAATAAAGGCACATGGTGATGTGTCTGAACCAAAAGAACTGTGAATTTTGTTCTTTAAAATTTTTTAATTTACATAAAGTTGGGTATGTATGCCGCAGTTCTTATCATTCAGGGACAGTAGTTAAGAAGCAGCTTCTGTATGTAGGTGGGTGAGGTACAAAACTGGGAATGGTGTAGGTGACACAGTTAACCAGAAATCTCACTCCTGCATCATACAGTTGTTTGATTTGGAGATATTTTTCTTTGAATTTTGTTAATTGCACTAAAGATTGTGATAGTAACCACAATATCCTTTGGACCATTTCTGTCTGAATTTTTTACTTTAAGGAGAACAAGGGGAAAGATCGGTGATTTAGAAAGCTGTGTTGGAAGCTGAGAGGGATAGAAATGGAAATGAGTGATGATTCAGAGTAAATAATTTCTAAACTAATTAAGAGACAAAAGGTAACAAATGTGTGTTCTAGACAGTATGTATCAGAATGCCACCTCAGACAACTGGGAGAAAATAGTGTAAAGTTTTCCCATTTGAGAGCAGACTCAGTTAAAATGAGTTCTGTTGATTCCATAAGAGGGAAGAAGATGAGATTCCGATATACAACATAAGATTAGCCATCATGCATAGAATTGTAGATATCATGCAGTTTACTTTCTTTAGTTATATTTATGCATTTCTCTTTAAAAATGAGAATCCTGTGCTTCTCCAAACACATATATTTATAATTTTAAATCATTTAATGTAAAAATGATGATCTAGTTGGATCTTAGAATATTAAGAGAATGTTACTAGCAATTTGAATGAATGGCAGTAATCTGCCTCTTAATTAAACAAGTCTTTATATTTTTGTTTTGATTTGGAGAATGTTTGTACGATGAAATGAAAATATTCATCTAAAATACAGAAAGCATTGCCCCTCCACTAAATTCGTTCTTGAAGATCATTAGTTTCTATTTATTTTAGAGAGTGAGGCTATGAATTTTGTACGACATGACACTTTGTGTGCTGAGATCATTTCTGTGAGATTCAATTTTGTAGTTATACCACAAAAATTGATTATGCATTACTTTAGAATCATCAGTCAAACACAGGATATACATAGTTTGATTGAGATGAAAAGGATGTAGCTCCTTAACTCAGTGTTACATTCAAAAACATAAAGCAAACAAAAGTCGGGCCATCTTTGACATTTCTATACCATACAATGCTTAATATTTAATATCTGTGTGATGAAAGTAATTGATCTTCTGGTTATTGACCTGTTCAGATTTTCTGTCTGGATATTGTTCTCTTGACTAAGGTACTTCTTCTCTTTAAACTGGCACTTTAAAAAGTATCAGACGAATGTTTCTCTGTGGACAGGGAAAGGTCAGCGATTAAATATTTTCAAGTCAGAAGAGAAATTATGAAAAATGAAATCAAGATTGTGAGTTTTTCATTCACTCTAGTTAGACTAATTGCTTTTTATTTTGACATTATATCCTAGTTAGGTTTTTTATTTACTCCTCAATGAGAGTGATAATCATATCTGTTTAACATCTGTATGTGTTAAAAGAGTGAACCCCATATGTTAATCCCTAACTATAGGACTTTTAAACATTATGTATAGCAGCAGTGGCTGTACAAATACTGAAATTATCCATAACTATTTTTAAACAAAAATTTCCCCAAGTGCCTGCTTTTGCTTTGATTATTCAGCCTCTTTTCTCTGGACTCCAGATATCAAAATTAAGTACCAAATGTATCAATACCTGTCACCATTTAGGTTTCTAGTGTACTTTTTGACTCTTTCTGCTTTATCCCTGGAATATATTCTAAATATTTAAATGTTTGGGAACCACTAGTGGTGGAAACATGTGGCTATCTGTTCCTTCATCAAGGAACAAGATTGCATAGACTCAGGCCACACAAATTCAAGACAATTTGGTAAGGAGTTTGATAAATATAAGGACAGTGTTGTTTGTGTCCTTTTTTAGGAAGTGAAATATAAGCATCTCGATAACTACACAGAACTTTATATTTCCTAGGAGTAAATAATAGTATGAAACAGAAAGGGAGGGGAACTTTATAAGCAGTTATCAGGAGAAAGGGAGGGACATTGTGGATCTCTCTTCCTCTTTCTTCTCAGAGTTCTTTCTTCAGTAGGAGAAACACCATTCCTCCAACTAGGAAGAGAAATTTTTACCAGAAACCCGGAAGCTTTGACAGAGTTAAGTTCTAGACACTTTCCTACCCTGAAATGAAGTCAAGCACATACAAAGACTTTGAACATACCGCATCACAATGATAAGTTCAGTTTAGTAAAATCTTGTTTTGGATTTATCATGGCACATTAAGAGGTAAATACCACTGTTCCCTTCGCTCTTATACACTTCTCTTCAAAGCAGAAGACAGGAGGAACAAAGTGTGGCTCAGCTTGGACTGACCTTTGCACTCTCGCCTTGCTGAACCTGAGGGGCTCATCCCATCCCCGCAGTCAAGTGTCCCGTGCGTTTAAGCTGTACAAGCACTTTACAGAGGTGACTAAACCTCTTTGATGTCTGAGTCCTTGAAATATATGATGCTGGGATGTGAACAATGTTGTCATTTAAACCTTGTTTCTCTGTCCTTGGGAAAAAAAAGCAAAGCTGCTCATTTTTCTTTCTTCTTTTTAAAACTCTGCTAATTTTTATGCAGAGGACATAGATTGAAAGGTTTCTATTAGAAGATGCTTAAGAAAGATATTGTGATGCCACATAAAAGTTTGCAAGTGTTGATAATATAATTATTCAATGATGGCTTATGATTTTGCATTGATTGTCTTTAGAAGGATGTTTGGGATACAGAGTGCTAATGGACACGCTAGAGTAAGTAGAGAAGCATCAGTGTTGGTGTTTGCATTAATGGAGTGTTCATGGAAACAACAGCAAGAGGGATGGGAAAGGAGAGGAAGAAAGTGGAAAGTAGCAAGTATGAAGCAAGGATCTCTCAAGATGCAAAGCTTTAATTTTTAGCATTGTTTATATCATTTCATGTTTGAGGATGCTTTCTTTGGGGGAATGACTAAGTTGTCAATAATCCCTATGAGCCTCTCCTAGTCTAGAAAGGACAGAGAATTACAATGGAAATTTCAGAAAAAAAGATCATTCACACATAAGAAACTACACATTTCTAGTATTAGAAACCTGGCAAATTAAGTGAATTACTTCTTTAGATTTTCTTTGTTTACTTTAAAAACTTCACAGATTAGGAAATTTACACATAAAAGTACAAAGAACAGTTTAATGAACTCGTATTTAGCCAACTTCAGCAATGATCACTTTCCCCATCAGTTTCCTGTCTTCTTTTGCCCAGGTTATTTTGCAACAAGTGCCAGATACTACATGCATACAAAGAGGAGGGGATTAATATTGCAGTATGATCTCTAAGAATAAAAATTTTTTGAAAGATAACCTCAACTCTTACTATACAAAAAAGAAAATAAATAAAATGATTGCATCCCTGTAATGATTAATTTGTATGTCATTTCAGTGGGCCACGGACTCCAGATGTTTGGTCAAACATCATTTTGGATGTTGCTCTGAGGATTTTTAAATGAAGTGAACGTATACATCAGTGGACTTAGTCTAGTGAACTTCCCTCCAACCTGTGACTGGCACTGTTGTTAGGTGAAAGCTCAATAGAGCAGAGACCAACTTCCTTAGCAAGAAGAACTCCACTAACATAGAACTTTAAAGATGAGTTCTCTTTAAGCCTTGAATAAATCAGTGGTTCCAAGATATCCTGGGGGTGGCAATGATGAAATTTGACTATGACAGTAGTTTTTTGCCTATCATTGCCCATTAACATTGCATTGAAATCTTCACTAAAATTTTGATACCCTGAAAATTAATTTATTTCAAATATCTTCGGATCAAAGAGCGTTATTATTTTTAACTACCCAAAATGATTTTTACTGTCACATTCATGTTCACTACTAATGAGCTAGGGTGATTTAAATACAGATAAAGATTTAAATGGAAGAAGTAATTGAAAAATTTAAGTGGAAGAAGTAATTGAAATGGAAGAAGTAATCCAAGGACATGGGAAAGTGAGAAATGAAAAATAAAACTATGAAATTCTAGCAGAGATGATTGAACAAATAGATGATAGGACGTTTGTGTTGCAATGTGTTGAGCTAAGTGGTATCAGTTTGATAATATAATTTTCGTTGTGACCTAGTCTTGTCATGTAGCTACCAAACTGATTTCCCTTTCCTCTTGTGCACAGAGCTGGATTAAGGTTTCCTGGCCTGTTGTATAATTAGTCCACTTGCTCACCACCCCCACCCCATGGCCCCACACACATAGAATTTGGGCTCTGGTGATATATACCATCACAGCCTTGTTTTATAAAAAGATGAACTCCAAAGACTTCATGACTTTGTTTTTAAATTTTTCATCTGCCAATTGAGGCTGATTCCCAGGGCTGTTATAGATCACTCACCCCTTTCCTTCATTCTTGAGTCCCTGAATGAAGCCTCAGAGAAGAAGAGAGGTCACTTCTTCTTCCTTTAGTATTGAGAGAGAGCAGCATGAGAGATTCTTGTTACATAATGTCACTGAGTTTTATAGTTTTATCTGTTCTAGCAGCTAATGTTGCCTTAGTCCTATTATTACCTAATCCAGTTACCTTATCATATGATTAGCTTTATTTTAAAGAAAAATGTAGCAGAAAATGTATTTTTGTGGAAAGGTTTTGAGCTTCATGTATTATGTTCAGGTAGATGCCCTTAATACAGATCTGAAGCTCAGGACAAGGAGTAATGTAATAAATGCATTTGTGGGTCATCTGCAAACAGGTGAATGCTTAGGCCAGGGAAGGGAGGGGAAGGTGATCACTAGGGGAGAAAAACCAGAGATTAGAGGAAGTGAATTTTTGGTACATGTTAGTCCTTACAGTATTTAAAAGAAGGTACAATGTGGGAGGCCAAGAAAAAAAAAGAGATGTTAAAACAAAAAGAAAAAGGAAATAGAATAAACAAGGATGGAGAACTTTTAAGGAAATCAATGAAAATATGTTTTAAATAGAAAGGCCATCAGTAGTGTTCACAGTGACAGAGTTAAGAGAGCTAAAGACCAAACAAAAGGCCATTTATCCAAGTAGCTGGTGACACTGACCTTTAAGAAAGCCCTAGGAAGACTGGTACAATTGGAGGTCAGATCGAAGGATTTCGACACAGGACTGAAAAGTGAAAAGTTATAGATAGCAATGCAGAGTTCTACTGGGAATAGAAGCAAGGTGACACATGGAATAAGCGTTTGGTTCTTGGGTTAACTGAGAACCCAAAAATGTAAAATTTAGAACAATAGGGAATGGGATTACTTTGAAGAATTTCTGTTTATGAGAAAAGAAATAAAACATACTTATTATCTACCTTTATTGTGAGGCAGGATGAAGATTTAGAACTGTTTCATAAAATTGGAAAGTTAGGCTGAAAGGAAGTAACATTTTAGAATCAAGTTTAGGAATGAAAAAGAAAAAAGAGTACCATTTTATCAGAAAACGGGGGATGACTAATTATGTTTCAGAAGAACTGGCAAGAAATTAGCTTGGGGCTGGACCCGATGTTATGCCAAGTTGCTAATGGAGGTCTATACTATAACTGGTGTTATTGATAGTTAATGATTTCCTGGGGAGGGAAATCCTGGCTCCTTTTGGTAGGTAACTTTGGTGAGGGCCTTTCTCTTCATACTGAGGTCTCACAAAGTAAGAATACTCAGAAAAGCTGATTCGGCCCATGTGGAACAATAGGCGAGGGGAGTTTTTCACATATGGAAAACTGAGGCGGAATGGAGAAGATATTGAACAAAAACAAGAGTTCTGAGGGATGACTTGAACCTTTAAGTAGAGCTGTGCAATTAAAACTGGCTTTTCAAAATGAAAAAAGCAATCTCTCTCACCATCATACTCTGTTGGGAGTAGGCCAGATCCAAGGAAACATTTAGACACACGTCACATGTCACATTAGATGTCCCATGTGAGTCTGCATGCCAGGAAGCTGGTGTTTCTTCTCTCCGGGAGAGAGACGGAAGTGAGAGGGACCCATACTGTGAGGCGGACCTAGCTGGCTGTGTGGTCAGCAGCTTTTAGTGAAGGATAAGGCATTGGCAAGCACCAGGCAGGCAATGGGGACCCAGAAGGGTGGTGTTCCTAGAGGTCAGGCGCGTGGGCTCTGTTTGAGTGCAGAGGTGGGTTGGGCATAATCTCAGCAGCAGAGGCACATGACTGGCTAAGGGAACAGAACCACCTGAGTGGAAAGTGTCTGAGTGCGGGGGAAGATCGAGTCTGCTGAGTGTTCAGAGGATCTCACCAAACTCTGTGAGAGGTGGTCGGCGCATGAGAATGGCACTAATGTGTCCCCATGACTCTTTAGTTTTGTAAAATCTGTAAATTAGATGTTTTTGTTTCTTTTCTTTTTGGCAGAAAATAGCATTTCTCTCCCAATTTTATTTCGAGTTTCACTTGGTGTATCTCTGTCTTTGCCTTGAAATCAGGTTTGAGGCCCAAATTTAAAGAAAAGGTGTCTTTTTGCCTCAGATGAAGGACGGGTATGTTGCCTTCACTGACAACAGACTCAGAGATCAAACTTGTCAGGGAACTTGCAGTGGTTGGGGAGAGCAGCCGCTGGGACTCAAGGGCTGGTTAATACAAGGGGAGGGTTGTCAATTCTTTGAAGGTATTTGGCATGTCAGAATGAAGAGAACAAATACGATAGAGCTGGTATGACAGAATATGATGCCCGGAGCCTTTCTGACTAAATGTTCGCTGAGACCTCTGTGAAATCAGTGATTCAGAAATCCATGTTCTTTAGGTCGGATATGGAGAATAATTTTGGAGCTTAAGTCATAACAGAAATTTATGGTGTAGTTTGTTTCATTATATATTGCTAGTAATGGCTACTATTTGTTTATGATAATGTCTTTCCGTTAGGATATTCTAACCATGAGAATATATGATTTATTTAACAATGAACCTACTGGCTTTATGAGACCATTTCACATAAACAAAGGGTGTTGAATGCAGGAGATGCTTATTCTGTCATTTGCTTGTGTTACAGTAAGAAATTTTTGTGTGCTGGAACCGGCAGGATTTATATCCCACATGCATGCAAAAAATAAATAAAAAGGGCCTTAAAATGAGGGCATTTCTGGGGAGAATGCCCTCGTCTTACGTGGTAGACTGGCAGTGACAGTGGCAAGGGGAGTCTTTCGCTGGGGACTGCTCTGAAGACGCTCGCTTGTGGCAGAAGTTGGGCATTTCCGTTAGTTTCAAGATCCTAGCAAAATCGCTCAACTACTTGGTCTGCTTCATATTTATAAAATAAAGCGACTAATCCCATCACCCCTCCTTTTGTAAGTCCTCTTGCACACATGAACTATTCAGTAGCAAACACATTGCATTAACAGTGGTGGGCAGAGCACACTGCTGTGACTGAGGAGGGGCATGGAGGCCTCAGGGGATTCCTGTCAGATTGTCACATTATATTACCTACATGATTGCTAAAATACAGCTTCAATAGTTTAAATTTATGACGCAAATTGAAGTTATGTTTGATCTGTGCCTTTGAGAATGCCATTAAATATGAACTTTGAGATATGGTTAAAACCACAGGGTTTAGTTTGGTGTTTTCTGTTTCTTAAAATTAATTTTATTGGTATGTTTTTGATATACATAAGATTCAAATTGATCATAGGAAATTTGTACCTGTAGATGATATATCTTACTTCTTTTCTCCTCTCAACTTTTCTTCCCCTCTTTATTTACAAAAGCTTTGCTTCTATTTTTCCTTCTATTCTGTTTTTTTGCATTGTGTTCCCTTCCTTCCTTTTCCCCTCCCCCTCCTTTGTTCTTCTTCCCATCTGCTCTTTGTGCTTTCCAATATCTATCATCTGTTTTGGTCTTTATTCATGCTTTCAGTTTCTCATACAAAAGAAACAATGTGATACTTAAACATACATGTTTAATTTATTTCACTTAAAAGTATGAACTCAAGGTGTATCCATTTACCTAAAGGTGTCTCGAGTTTATCCTTCTTTATGGAAGCATAGTACTCCACTGTATAGAAAAAACACACTTTCTTTATCCATTAATGCTGATGGCATGTAAGCTGTTTCTAAGATTTTAGCTCTTACAAATTATGCATTGGAATCACATTTTCAGAGTTCACTGCTAGTAATTAGTGTTAAGGTATTTAAAAATAATAAATAATAATGTCTCCAATATAAGGTGGCTGAAGAAAAAAAGGATATTCTTGATATAGAAATTGCTGCTTCATTATCAGCAATTATTGTGAGCACTTTCAAATCTCTTATAATCTAAAGCATAGTTTTTTATATGAAGGTGACTGGGCTTAGATGGATGTGATTTGAAGGGTACTAGATGTCATAAGGAAAATGTAGGGTATCTTAAAGTGTTCATTTTACTAATTTTGACTGTATATTTTATTCTATTTACAGAACATAAAACCCTTTTTGGAAGTGGGATGTGGCTTGGTGGGACTGCACCTGAGTTTGACCCCTGGTACCACCAAAACAAAGCAAAACAACGACAATAAAAAACCTTTTAAATTAAAAATTAGGTAGATAGTTCACATTCAGCAATACAGTGTGAATTTTCGATAAACAGGCAAGGTGTAATGCTCAAATCAAGGTAGTTAGCATTCCCTTCTCCAACATTTACAAACTTTCGCTTAGTGTGATCATTGTACTTACTTACGAAGTGCATGTTTGTTTAGTACATGTACACAATGTGTACTGACCATGTCAGAGTAATTCCTGTGTCCGTCTCCTTATCATTGGTTTGTGTCTGGAGTCTTCAGACTCCTCTCTTGTACTCAGCCGTAGCACACACACTGGGATCTTGTGCACTCTAGTCCCCTCGCAACGTGGTGGAAACCAGAACTTACCAGCTGTATTTCGGTACCTACCACCCAGCTTCCTGCTGTCTCTGCTCTCTTCTGCCACTCCCGACTTCTGGTAATCACTGTCTTACATCGGACGGAAATTTTAGGTGTAGAGAAGCCTTTACAAAAACACACTGCATGTGGAGGAAGAAGGGTGAAGCTGCCAAGAGCTTTGAAGCCTGGGAATGTGTGTTGGTTCATGGGGTTTCTCGGTGGGAACAGTTTAGCATCCTGCTCAGAGCATTTAGCTCTTGTGGAAGACATAGAGGTAAAGATGCCTTTTGTTTTATTATGGGTTAAAGAGCAAGAGGATGAGATGAGTTTGTCTGCAAATCCTCAAGTTATTTTCTGGATTTGGAAAGAAACTTGACATGTTTTAATTTAGCACTTTAATAAGATGTGTTCCAGCATCTCGCTGTTTTAAGTAATTGGGAACATTGTCATCATGGGTTGTTTCTGAAAAAGGCACTCTAAGATATTTTCAGAAACACTGCATAATATACCTTGCATTTTTATTTTGGTAAATATCTTGATTTCCTTATTTACCATTTCAGAAAAAAAAACTGGCACATGTTCCCTTCTGGAATACACAAATACATAATTCTTGGAGAATACACTCTATATCCTTTTCCATTTTGACAGACTTGCCAAAATGAAAAAAATACACTGCCTTATTAACATTTGAGTGTTATTTTAAATGAAACACAAGATTTGATTAAAACATAGGCACAAGAACAAGGTAAATATGCACACAGAGACCAGATTTCATGTTCTCGTCTACATACGTAGTCTGTGCATCTGGAGCTTCTGTGTTTATCTTTGTTCTTTGGCAAGAAAACAGGGGAAGTAGTCTGGAGGTTGGAGGAGATCTTGTGATTCTTGTCTCTCTACTTTCACACATTCCTTTCTCTTCCATGGAAGTACCTTATATGCCTGGATAATTCAAAGTTCTCTGTATATTTCTTCCCCTGTCAAACTTTTCAAATTGTCCACATACTAGATTTGCTAATATCTTCATTCACACAACATTCTTTATTCACAACAGTGCAGCACCGTTCTCCTCTCACGTATCTGTGTTTCCCGTGATTTCAGCCTCTTTGTTCTGATCCCACATTTGACATATTTGGGGACACTGGCTGACTCCAGCAGGCGTGCTGAGTACTAGTGGCAGGTGGAAGTGGGAGAGGGGGTGTTCCCAGAGGCCTCGTAGAGGCCCTCATTAACACAGGGTCTCACATCAGTATCCTGAAACCAAAATGGGACCTCAGCTGGTAACAGCATCCCAAGTGAAACCAGCATGTATGTAAACATGAGGGAAAGCATCAGTGTTAGAAGGGCATCTTGGGGAGGAATTCACTTTAACTTCCATCAAGCTTCAAATTAAGAATCTAAAATATGACAGGTAGTTATGTGTTTAGTATCCAAGTAATTAATTTATGAAGTAATTTATTAATGAAATACTCTATAAACCCTACCAACTATGAATTTATAATACAATAAGCATTTATATGTTCATTCATCAAGAAATTTACCTGCACGTCTGCTGGTTGCTTGGACAGGGCTGGCAGTGGAGAGAACCACAGACCCCATGTTCTGCTTCTTTTTGTGAGAAGTGGCAGAGCTTTTTTCCACTTAATTTGTCTTAAAGTTTTTTTTACCTATTGATAATTAAAGAACTGCTATCATTTTTCTGTATGTCTGTATCTTATTCCATTGTAGGATTGTTTTGAATTTATTTGAGCAATTAACTTCAATAGACATTTAGATTATTTCCACTCTTTTATAATCACTATTACTGCTTTCAAGAAATATAGGAGAAGTTCTTTGTTGTGAAATTGCTACATTAAAAACAAAGGAATTGTCAGTTGTTACTGGTGACCCCTACATTACCGGAAACCTGTGCAGTACACTAAAGTCTCCTGCATGTCTTACGCCACAGTGTATGACACAGGCCTGAGGGGCAGGGGGGACTAAAAGACAGAATTCAGAGAGAAAGTAGGGCGCCAGGACAACTAATACTGGTGCAATCAACAAAGACAGTGGCCAGCCACAACCACTGATTTTTGTTGGTAATCAGTTGGGGTAAAGGCAAGCTATGGGCAAGAGCAGTGCTACTGGAGAAGATATGCAGTAGTGCTGTTACTATGGAAATTAATGTAAACAAGGCAGGTAAAGGACAAGGCAAAGGATTCTTGAATTAAGAACATAACAGACAAAATATATGGTTGTAATTAAGATATTCTCCTTCCAGTTTTAGTCGTGGAAATGGAATTTAGGTGTGAGTTACTCTGACTTCGGCACTTAGACTTTGGCTGGGTTCACTTCTATAAACAAGCTGATTGTGGGACTAAGCTTCACAGTTTGCTTTGGATGTAATCAGTATTATTGTCCCCGGCAAATTGCCCTTTTAAATGTATTGGAGTTACAGGAGTACCTATTCCTTCACAAACACAGCATTACCAAACTTGTTATCAACCCAACAGTGGCAAAATGATATTTTAATGCAGTAATGATTAAGAGATACTATGAGTAATATCTGTATTACTATATCTGTATCTCCCTTCTGGGGTATTGTCTGTTCATTTTCTTGGCACGTTTATAATTGGGCTGGTTGTAAAATTGGATTTTTAGGGACTCTTTACACATTTGGAAATTCAGCTATTATTTTTCTGTGACATAAGTTATAGTAACCTACTGCGACAATTTTTCATTTACTTTTAGTCTTTGGTAATGATACTTCTGTCATGTCAACACTTTATTGTTTGGATATATTAACCTCTTATCTGTTTTTTTTTTTTTTGCCATGTTCAGAATACATTTTCTCCTTTGAGATTATTGAATTTTTACATGTTTAGAGATGTTAATATTTAAGTATTCCATTTAGAATTTATTTTGAGATAGTACTGAAAAGGAAAGAACAGAAGACAGAGAAGAGCCATCTCAAGGCTGACATCTAAGGCTTGCCCCTCTTCAACACAGGAAAGTCACTGTGCCTGGAACAGGTTCTGCTGAAACCTCCTGGCCTCTTCAAGATAAACTGTAAAAGCAACATTTACCTATACTCTATCTCCTTTGCTGAGTTTTGCTTCTGTAACATTCTGCTTGCTCCCCCACCCTGGCTAAAGATAAGTATGAGAAAAACTTAGAAAAGGGGCTCAGACTCTGGAAGATGACTCTCTCTGGGCCCACTAGCGATAATAAACCTGCTTTTCCCTTCACTTCTCTGAGTGCCTCGCTTCCTTGTCTGCCTGTCCTCCAAATGCCATTTCAGTACTGCTTATATTTATTTTTATTGCAGTTTTATTGTCCCAACATCACTTAGTGCACAAAATAGGTCTTGGTGCTGATTTTAAATGGCATCATTGTAATATTATTCTATATATTTGCAATGAAATGAAATTTTCTGAATTCTCTATTCTAGCTCATTGGGTTCTCTGTCATTTATGCATCAGTAGGATTAGCATGTATTTTAATATTTGATGTTACTCCTCTCTAATTACTCTTCTTATTCAGAATTTTTGTTTGAATAGTTTTTTGTAAGAAATCTAAACCAAGTTTGTTGAAATAAAATACATTATTCATTTAAAAATAAAACAGATGACTTTCAAGACGACTGACATTTTTATATTTAACCTTATTTTAAAACAACATACACTTTTTTGTTTTTATTTCATATTTATAAAAGTTTCAATGTTCTTCAAAGATATCATATCTCTCATGTTAAATTTGTTCCTAGATATTTCATATAATAGTGTTTATTATTTTCAGTTTCTTGTTTCTTTTGGAGATTGTGAATTTATATGTATTATTTTATACACATATATCTTTCCAAATGATTTTATGAGGCAAAATCACTTTTCACTTGGTTAACTTTTTTTTTTTTTTTTTAGGTTTTTTTTTGAGACAGGGTCTCACTTTGTGGTTCAGGCTGGCCCTGAGCTCAGCCTCAAACTCACATCACAGCAATCCTCCTGCCTCTGCCTCCCGAGTGTTGGGATTACAGGCGTGAGCCACCACGCCCGGCACTGTGGTATGTGGTACTGGTTGCTGCTGGGCGTGAGTCTCTACACCCAGTATTGTATGTGGATACTGGGGAATCGAACCCGGGCCCTTGCGCTTGCAAGACAGGCGCCAGAACCGCTGAGCTAACTCCCCAGCCCCTCACTTGGTTAACTTTTTGACTGTAGGCTTTCGGTTTCATCTTCTTAAATTTATATTATTTTTTCTTATGCTTTTCTCTTTGTTTTGGTTGGCATCCACAGAGAAATGCTGAACAATATTCTTTTTTTTTTTTAATTATCTTTATTGGTACATTAAATATACACATCATGATTGCACTCCATAATGGGGATTTGTACCAGTATAAGACACAACTTAATTCTCATTTTTTCCCATAGCCCCACCCACCCTATCACCCCCCCATATATATAAAATTTGTTTCCTTACTTTTTTGTTACAATCTCAACATTGTCCCCTTTCAC
>PVIR01029849.1:0-20443 GCA_004026965.1 Petromus typicus
CCACTACACCATGTTAAGGCAAAGTATAAAAGTCATATGTTAAAATGTGCTTACACTAGGTCTCGATATGAGCATGAGCCATACACTACTGTGGGAGGAAGGTCCCAAGACAGCTACATACAGAGACCTAGGCCTTGCTGACCTGCAGGGCCAACTCCTGCCTCAGATCTCAGCTGTATCCACACATAAGACAGCTGCTTCTGCCTGGCCTGCCTGGAAGCTAACAGAGAAGGGTGTACAGGACCAAATGGGGGAATTGGAGTTAGTCCATTTGTCCCAGTTCTGACAGGGAAGTGAAGCCCGCTGAAGTAAATCTAACTGGGCAACTCCCTCTCCTTACAGACATGCTGTCTTTGGGGTTTGTGTGGGTCTTGCACAGGTGTGCACACGCACAGAGGTCTGTACACAAAGGATTCTTGGGCTCAGCTTTCCTCTCGATGCTCACTGTGGCTGAGGAACTCATGCCAACCTCTCCACACTGCAGCAAACAGCATTCCTTGTAGGGTGGAAGAGTTAAGCCTGCCCAAGCTCAGGCAAGAGTTCAACTGGCTCCAAAATGGAAAACAAAGGTGGGGTTCAGTGGGCTGGAATCAGCTCAGCACAGGTTGGTGCACATATAAGTCATAGCCTCTTTAGACAGGGCTGAGTGAGCAACCCAGAAAGCCCTTTTAGACTAGCACCAAGCTCAGACTGCAGATACCACCCACGAAGCAGGTCCTTCATGAAGCAGTTAAGTGTCTTAGCCAATTGGACATGCTGGCAGTCAACCAGTTTTCACTATGTTTTGGAGAAACAACCAATGTATTCTTTGCTACACTTAATATACAATCTCATTAAATAAAAGAAGTATTTTTAAAGTAACAAAACATTAAGGAAAAGATGAAAAACTAATATTCAACTTTGAGCTTAAATGTTCTGCTTACAATTGGTCCATCAAAATGCTCTGTGTCCATCCTGGAATCAGGATAATTTCAACTGAAATTCTTAAATACCAGTATAGTTCAAGAGAACTTTCTGTGACGGTGAATGGTTCTGTACCTACACTGTTCTTGCGGCAGCCACTAGACAGATTTAGTAACTAAGTACTTACAGAACAGTGAGTGGCAACTTAAAAAATCTGAGTATTTTAATTTAAGTCACTGCTTTTGAATAGTGGTTCATGTCTATTAATACTTGAGATATTTGGAAGATTACAATGTAGAACATTTTTTCTTTAAATGTTTGGGGGGTTGGTCCTAGGAATCCAACTTAGGGCTGTGGGCATGCTCACCGAGCTACAATCCTTACTCATTTTGGTGGCACAGTGGAGTCAACCCAGGAAGCACTGAGCCATATCACTATTTACTTTGTACACATCTGGTTAAGCTCCCCATCATGGCCTCCAACTTATAATCCTGCCTCAGCTTCCCAAATAGCTTAGATTACAGGCAGGCATCACCATGCCCAGACCCTGAACTTTTTTTTTTTTTTTAAAGAAATCTAGCTGGGAATGGTGGTGCCTCTCAGCACTTAGGAGGCTGAAGCAGGAGGGTAACTGGGAGCTTGAGGCCTGCCTGGGATACATAGTGAGTTCAAGATCAGCCCAAACTATAAGGAGAGGACTTGGTCTCAAAAAAAACCAAAAGAGCTGGGATTTAGCTCAGTGGTGGCGCCACCACCTGCCTCGCAAGTGCAAGATCTTGAGTTTGAACCTCAGCCCTCCCATCACCAGCAGCAAAAGAAAGACAAAAAGCAAACAAAAAGATAAATCTAATGTATACTCTCTAAACTCTACTGGGTTTGGAGGTAACTCATGCATTTTACAAAATTTTCAGTACTCAGAATTTGGAAAAAGATCTGTGATTAACTTCTGGTAAAATACGAATTGAGCTATAACATACCAAGTATTAGTTATTTTATTCTGTTAAGTAATTTTGCCACTATTTTTGTGAATGGACTGCCAGAAGCTAGGAGCACACATTACCCGGTAAAGCTGCAGAGAAGACTTGAGACCTGTAAGACTGGACCGAGGTGGGGTCCCAAGGTCAGTGACATCTGTGACATTATACAACCAGCGGATCAGCTCTTCTAGCTGACAGCAAAATGTCTGCAGAGACAGACAAAAGAACAGTGTTATAGAACTGCGGTTTACATTATCAAAAGGCTAAAACTACCAGCATAATGGAGAGACCACCTATGAACCCTTCCAGGGCTTTCCCCTCAGACATCAGTCTCCTCCCTCTGGCTGCTCCCCTGTTCACAAAGGGAGGGGAAAACACCCCACCAGGGAAATGAGAAGCTCCACTTGTTCTGTCTTCAGCCAGATGTGACTACAAAAACGACAAGCTTAGAAGACCCAGCCCTGTAGGTCAGAGGGCAAATGTGCCATGAAAGAAAGGGGGCAGGTCTGCCACAGAAAGCAATTACGAGGCTGCTTCTGTGGGGAAAACAATGCAAAACAAGTAACTAAATCATGACTAACCTGAAGCTGCAGCTGCAAACTTTAGCTTCTGGTGTATCAATCGTTTGTCACAAAGACTCAACAAGACAAATAACTCAGGTGACTTGTGGGCAGGTTAACTGGACTGTCAGGACATGTTGGTAGTGAGGGCTTGCAGAGGCCAGCAGGGCACCTGCTGCCCTGCACTGTGTTGGTGCAGTGTGGGTACAAATCAAGCGTTCACTCTTGCTGCTCAGTGGGATGCTTGGAGAGTGGGGAGAGGCAAGTTCCTGAACCTTCACCCTGTGTCAAAGCACCGGGTAAGGCTTGGCCCCAGTAAAGCTTGGCACGAATCATTTACTCCCCATTTTATAAACACGCACACAAGACAAGAATCTGGAAGAGGCATGCCACGATTCCAATCCAGATCCTCCTGGCCTTAATTCTGTTCCTTGTAGAATTCATTACATCTCCAGATGCTAATAGAGGCCCCACAAAAGGCAGTTCAGTGGCCAAGAAGTCAAGGACATGGAACTTCTCATGCTCCTAACTTTCCAGAGTTACCCTGTGGCAGACGAAGCTCTGAGAAGTCCCATAGTCAAGAGAACTTCAACCTTGACAAAACCCACTGAGTCCTAGAGACACCCGCACACATGAATCTCTGTGTGCAAGTGGGAAGCAGCAGGGAGCATGGCTAAGAGCATAGGCTCTGTGAACACGCCAACCTGGCTCTGACTTCTGGATAGCTGGAAGTGGGCAAGTTACCTAACCTCTTTCTTCTCAAACTGTACGATCAGAACGGTACTTATTTGGTAAAAGCAGGACTTGAGACAAAGTACAGCAGAGTGCCTGGCACACAGAGAGTGCATGGTCAACCCCAGGGATTTTATCATGATGTGGGGGATGAAGGGATAAGACAGACTTTTCCATGCTGCCATCTTTACCTGTATACACTGGACCAAAGAGTCTTTCTTCTCTTCTTCTACTTTCCTCGGAAGACGCCCTTCAGCATCCGGGTTTGAGAAGGGCCACTTGTCCAGGACACATGGCAAGGAGGGGTGTGACTTCAACAGTCCAGAGGAGACCCTCAGGGCCTTGTCACTCACCAGACAGTCTTCTCTGGCACAGTCCTGGGCACACACGAAGTTGTGCAGGTTCTGGACTTCAGGGGCCCCAGACCTCTGGAAGGCAGCCCCAGAAGGAAGCTGGCTTTGGCTGGAATTGGATGGGAGGGAAGCTGGCCCGCTACTGTCCGACACTTCCAAAGAGCTCTGTCCCTCAGTAACCTCAGTGGGCAGGGTCACTAACGTGGGCATGGTGCTGAGATATGAAACCAAACTAGAAACCTGTGTCAGCCGAGTGGGCAGGGCAAGATACTCCTCGTCACTTTCCACCTCCTCTTCTGATTTCCATCCAGACTCCATGTGGTCAGGGTGCAGGTCACTCTGGCTGGCTCTCTTCTCCCTCTCTGGCCTAGGCAAAGGCCACCCTCTGTCTCTTGTCCTCATTTGGGGAAAGCCCACCTTGAGGTGTTTGCCCACAGGTAGCCAATCCTTCATACCCCGCAGGGCTGTCTCTTTACCTTCCCAAGGGGCATCCCCATGGCCTGGGGCTTTAGGTGTGGATGCATGTTGGCTCCAGGGTGCCAGGCCCGTGCTACCCTGCTTCTGGGGCACTCTAGAGGAACACTGCTTAAGCCTTGGTTCTCTGGGTCCAGAACATGTTAAGCTAGGGGCTTCTGCTGGTGGGCAACTGGGGGAGACATTAATGGGTGACTTGAGGGTGCTGGCCGGGGAGACAGAGAAGCTATCTAGGTCTATACCTGAGTCCTGCAGGACAGGGTCAGCCACCACACGGCTGACAGGCTGTTTTGGGAGCCTAGGCCCAGGCCTCAATGGGTAAGTATAGTCAAGCAAGTCTTCGTACTCTTTGTTTGGGTTCCAGAGTGGGGAGCGGCGGTCGGGAGAAGGAGGCAGTGAATCGGGCAGCACGCAGGCCCAGTACTCAGTCTGGAAGGAAAAGTGCCTCCTGCCCAGGTTAGCAGTGTCCCCTCCAGAGGCTGTAGGCTGCGAGGACCACTGGAGCCGAGGCCCTGCCGTCCCCATAGTGCGGGGCTCTTGGGGGACGGCCAGCTCCAGGGAGGAGGGGACTTTGGCAGGGGAACCACTCTGAGGCTCTTGCGTCTCTTGGTAACCCTGGAGACTGCTGCTGCAGAGCCAAGGAGCAGCGGTACCTGTGCTCACCACAGACTTCCACTCTGACGGGAAAGAGACACCTGAGACGGGAGGCTGCTGGCTGAGGCCTGGCACCTGGGGCAAGTTAGCTGGGGACAGGTCAATTTCAGCATCAGCATCGTGTCCTGAGCAAAGGGCTGTAGTTCTGGGGGTGTCAACAGTTTGAGGTAGCCCCTGGGAGGCAGAATGCTTCATCTCCTCCATCTGCAATAAAGAGGGAAGGAAAGGTATAAAGGTATAAATAATCAAACATACTTTCTTTTTAGATGACAACCCAGAGTTTTGCTGTGGACCCTGATGATGTTCAGGGAAAAATCTCAAAGTGAAAACTCAGTGAGGAGCCAAAGATCAGACAATAGTGTATAATCCTAGCACTTGGGAGGCTGAGGCAGGAAGACTACTGTGAGACTGAGACCAGCCTGGACTACACAGTGAGTTTAAGGCCAGCCTTAACCAGTGAAACTTTATCTTAAACAACAAAAACCCCAACAAAACAAATCAAGCAAAGGCGCTCTACACTGCTAATGCAGCCCCCAAGCAGCCTCCACCTGGAAGTCTTTCCCATCTGACTCCCATCTCGGATCTTTTCAAAAGTTCTTCCTCCATAGCCTCATTTGTGAACAAGCAGAGCTGAGACTGTTTGTTGAGCTGAAGTTGGAAAACACCACACACCTGGTGGGCAGCATGTCGTGGGCAGACAAAACCTGCAATCACCATGACTGACACGAGATCCAAACCCACAACCCCACCAGGCTGCAACTTGTTCAGCTGAAGGCCAGTGGGAGCTGAATGCTGGCAGAACAGGTCACCTCAGCTCAGCTTCTTCATTTTCAATTTTTAATCGGTTTAAAGAACTCCTCACACTTCAGGGAGGGAGGGCATCAGAATGCTTAGGGATCAGCTTTGGAACCAGGTAGATCTGATGTGAAGCCCTAACTGCCACCTTCCCTGTGAGTCCCACATCCCGTCCAATGGAGCAGAGACAGTAACACTGCTGCCCCTCAACGACGTAAGGATCTGTGGAGCTCACACCTGCAAAACAGCCAGTGTGGGGCAGACACCAACAGGTGAGTCAACAAAAAGCTGAGACTCATTCTGTGTGCTTGGAACTAGAACGGAAGCCATGGTCTTCATGTGGAGCTACATCCCTGGTCTCTTTTTGAAAGTTTATTATTATGAAATAGGGTTTCAAAGTGCCTCCGTCTCCCAGAGTGCGGGGATTACAGGTATGTTCATGGTGCATGGTCAAAATGGCTCACTTCAGTGTTTACAGATCTGCGTCCTGAGTGTCAGCACCTCCCAGCATCCCTTGCTTCCAAGCTAGCTGGGGCCCAGCCTCAGTTTCTCCCAGTCATTATAAGTCTCCTAACAAGAAGAGACTTCCCTCTGTGAGGGAAGCATACAGCAGACAAGGCAGTGGTGACACAGGGAAAACCAAAGCTGTCCCAGAAAAGGCTCTGGTAAGCAGAACATGAGTGGATATCCGGACCAAGAGGGACAAGCCATTTAAGTCACCCTCCAATTACAACGACGACGGCGTGCAAGATTTGTCCACCATCTCAGGACTTGGTGGGATGTGACTTCCCAAGATGAGCTGCTCTGCAGTCAAGGAAGCCCAGGAGCTCACCTTCGCCAGGGACAGTTCTGCCCCCTACAGGGACTCCAAGGCTCTAACAAGCCCTAAGAGGATTGGCTGTAAAGCTCTCAGGAGCCCACAGCCATCCTTTCTCAGTCTCCCCAGAGTGCCCATGATGCCCTCACAATGTAAATTCAAAACAGGACAGGGCTCCTTTGCCAGTGGCCCCTGCCCTAGTCCACTAGGCAGTAGGCTCCTGGCCATGCTATCATAGTCCTCAAAAGGTCCACAGTCATACTTTTGAGGACTCAGGGACACTGACCGAGGACCCTCTTGACCCTGAGGCCCTCTGCATGTCAGACTGTGAAAGAGAAGTCTTCATACACCAGTGTCCCCAACTCCTGAGTGCATGGTCACTGGGGAAAGATGCAAGATGGGGGAATGCTGGTGTATACTCCCCAGGGACAGTACTGGCTGAGGCCACAGTCCCATGTGCCTTAGTACCTACCTGGCTTCCCGTAGAGTGCAAAAGCTCTCCAGTTCTGGTGATGGCAGGAGGAAGCAGGCCACCGAGGGCAGGCTGAGGACCATCAGCCACTGCGGTTCTGCTGGCCACACTGGTCTGTGGCAGGTAAATTCCAGAGGCATTGTTAGGGTCAGCCCCAGCCCAAAAGGCAGGGGCAGGCCCTCCCCCAGCTTCCAGGCATGGGAGCTGCTCCGGCTCGGGGCCTTGGGCTGCCCTTTCTTGCTCGTCGAGGCTCCACCTCCTGTAGGATGGGGCGTTCATGTCCACAGGTGCTTCCAGCTCTGCCTTTTCTTCACCCAGGGCCATTGAGCCGTGTCTAGGTCAGGGCTCCCCTGAATCCTTCAACCTTCCTACAAAACCGGGGAAGGGGAGAAGGGAAGAAAAATACAGATTCTCTATGTCAGTATCCAGGAAACCTTGGCTTTTAATGAGCAAGGCATTTCCACCCCCACTGGTCAAAGGAAAACAGATAACAAATGGTGACTATACTTCCTCAAGGGAGGAAGGTCAAGCTTTTCTTCTGCCTTGGACCCTCAAAAAGGGGGTGAAAGAGATGGACCGTTTTATTGTCTGTTTTGATGGAGGCTGGTACCATCCCCAAGAGCAGGAGGGTCTCCACAAGTCCATCATTACTGGACACATGGCTCAGCTGTCTGCTGCATGTTCAGTGGCCAGGCAGTGGTGCAGGAGGACTTTTATTACATGAGCTGCTCTCTGGAAGACAGGGAGCTGTCTCATCCTCAAAGGCATCTTTCTGGGAGATTCACTTAGGAACAGTTTATACAGGGGAAGGTGGTAACAAACTAGTGGGTGTTTTCCTTAAAGGGAGTATGTGACCAAATGACACATATCTGATCCTAACTGCTTTGTCAAGAGGTACTTTTCAGTTCCACAAATCTCAAGAATAAAGATCAGGACTTCCTTGGGCTGTTCCTGTTTGATGAGTGTCCCCTCATGTAGTTCCTGACAGGACACAATGGGAGGTTGGAGGGTCAGGACCTCCTGCAGATTCCCAAACTCACAGGACTAAGGAAACAGCCTTTACCTGATTCCCGTCAACGATGACAAGGGCAGTGAGGACAAATGCCAAGCAGGGAAGGAGCCCTGGTCTCCTTCCCTCCCACTGGCATCCACCTATTATGGCTCTACTGGTCCAGATAAGAGCAAAGGCTTGGATCCTACCTAGACACCTTTCCCCACTGTCCAGAGGAAGAAGTGGGCCTTTCTCCTCCCTATGCACAATCCGGCACTGGTTCTGCCATCACAGTGGTCTGTGGGCAGTGGCCTGTGCCTGGCTCTCACCCTCCAACCTGGAGGACAGAAAGTCAGGGCACGTCAGGCTTCCACTAGGCCCGGGAAAGAGGCTCTCCTTGATGCTGCCCTGCCTCTCTTCCGCGGAACGCGGGATTACACTGAGGCGGTGGGGCAGGCAAGCTTCTTGTTCAAGGACGGTCAGTGAGCACAGAGGTCAGCTACCCTCCTCAGGTGAGCATGGCCTATGCCAACCTCCGCAGCTACATGGAAAGCCAGGTGGGTAACTGGGAATGGCACACAGGGTGAGAAGGGGTGGGCAGGGGAGGGAGCAGGCATGAAGGGAAAGAACTTGAGTGCAGTCTGTAAACAGAAGAGCTCCAGGACAGCAGAGGAGACCACCAAATCCTGTAAGCCTAAGGGCTCCGCTGGGCACTGATGGAGGGGCTGAGCTGAAAAGGCAGAGAAGGAAGACCAACTCCAGGAGGTTTAGAAGCAGAGGTGAGGAAGCTGTGAGTGCAGGATGTCAGTGGCCAACTGCAGTGCACTTGGACCAACTTCAAAGTTCAACCCCGGACAGAAATAGCCTTGTTTTCTCAGAGATGGAGGTGAAGCATGGGAGAAGCATGAGCTCCATGAGCTGGAGCAAGTAAGATGAACAGAATCTAGCCTACAACTGTGGTCTTGAGACAGGATGCTGAAATAAGATGTACTTGGTACAAGAAGGGCACAAAGACTTTCTGGGGAGGGAAGTTTGAGACAGGGCCTCGCCATGCACTTCAACCTGGCCTTGAACTCACTATGTAGCCTAGCAGGGCCTCAAACTCACACTGATCCTTCTGCCTCATCCTCTTGAGTGCACCAACACTTTCTTTTGACAATGCACGGTTTTTTTTTTTTTTGGTCTCCTCTGGACCTTGTTACCCAAAAAAGCAGGTACAAAGGTATCCCAGAGAAGAGCATGTTTAGAATTACTGTAGTTATTATAAACTGTCCAGGAGATATTTCTAAATAACTCTCAATAACACAAACCTGCCCTAGGCTATCTGTGGCCAGAGGCCTCTCAGTAACTAGGTAAGACCATCTGAAATGTGGCAGTTTTAGCAGAAGTGGCACAGTATTTCTAAGTCCCTGAAGTAGTTATCTACAGACTTAAAACATGAGTTGTGCTGAAGAAAGCCAGTGCAAGGGTGAGTGCATGGTTTGGGTTAGTAGGCTCAATCCTGTCAGCATGGGGGGTTATGTGTAACAGTGCATCAGAGTCTGGTCCTAATTTCTACAGATTCTAGAGTGTCCCTCTACCCCTTGGCTTTGGCACTAGGGTCATGGATTCTTCTGGGACCCTTCCTATCTCAGCACACACCTCACAAAGCAGCCAAGACTGCTCACGCTGATGCACGGACTTGCTACATTGATCAGTACCGTGTCCCAGTCATTAGTTCCAAGCCTATGAATGTCGGGCCTCTGCCTTCTCAGGCCACACTTTTGCCAGGGCTCCTGTGCAAGAAGCTCCAGGATAAGTAGAGGTCTCAGGGGGTCTCGTTCCCTAGGAGGAAGTGCCAGGGAGTTGGAATCACAGCACAGACAATGAACAAATTCCATTCCCTCATCTGAGAAAGCTATGTACTTATCACTATTGCCTTATTCTCGTCCGGACAAAAGACAGGACATGTAAGTCTTGGGATAGTCTAGAGACTTCACTGTCTTCTATTAGTAGTGTTGGGATGTAGTTCAGAGTGCTTTCCTAGCACACATGAGGCCCTGGATTCCACCCCCAGCACCACAGAAAGAAAAAAATCCTTCATTAGTTTCCAACACTGGCAAAGGCCCTCTGCTCACCAGATATAATTAGGAGTGATGTAGGCTTGGCTTACTCTTACCCTGCACTGAGAAGTATGTCCAGCACCATGTCTGTGGTAATATTAACACTGCAAGCCTGGACATCCAACCCTTCCTTGTGTCTGCAATATTCCCCTGGGGCAGTCCTACCACACACACTTGTTGGGGCTTCCTTTCACTCTAACTCCATTCAGGACGCAGGAAGACTGGGAATTGTGGGGAAGGGCGGTGGTTCACCCTGGACTGATTCAAGGGCACAATCAACTAGAAAATAGTTCTTGGGGGAAAAAAAACCTTTAAGCAAGCAAACAAAAAGAAATATAAAGACTCAGGTTAGCATTTTACAAGTCAAAAGATTATGAGAAGTGTGATCCAGGACCAGCAGCATCCAAGTCACTGCACAGCTTGCTGGGAATGTAGATTTTTTTTAATGACTGGCCCAGTGCCTTGGAATAAGAATCTACACTTTAGCAGTATCTCCAGATGACCTGTGAGGCATACAGTGCTTCAAAAACACTAAGTTGGTAAATCAGGACTATCTCTGCACTTTATTAAGGAATTAGTACATGGCTTTATGATCATCCATTGAGCACATGCTAGGCATACAGAAAAAAAAATTATGTCCTAGTCCTCAAGGTTTCTGCAACAGCATGTCTGAAAAATCTCACCTCTGTGGCAGGTTTTTAATGGCTAATTACAGAATGTCACATCTAAAAGTGAATCCCCAGAAAAAACACTACTCCCTAGAAAGGATTCAAGATCTTTTGTGACTACTAAAAACAGGATATTTTTTCTTGAATTGCAAAGGGGCAAGGACTTTGTTTTGGAGACTCCAAATAATTTAAAGAAGCTGGGTGTGGCTGCATACTCCTGTAGTTTCAGCACTTGGGAAGCTGAGGAAGAGGATCATTAGGATTTTGAGGCCAGTCTGTACTACACAGTCAGCTCAAAGCCAGCCTAAACTATAAAGAGACCCTAGCTCAAAAAACAAGATGAAACACCCCCCATCCAGTTTTTTTTTTTTATAGAGAAACATCTCAAAGGAGTTTACAGCTGAAAGGAAATACATATTTCAGCCTGTTCCCTGTGAGGAGTGGTACAGGAAAACCAGGAAGTAAAGAAGTCTCCCCAGGGGTTTGTTTATCTGACACCTGTAGGCCTGGCAAACAACTCTAAAGCTAACAGGAAGAATTCCATTGTTCACAATGTCTGCCAGCAACTTGAAAGGTAGGAGACAGCTTCTCTGTGAGAAGAGATTTATAGTGAAGCCACCCTCAATTCCACAAAGCCTTGCCTCTGTTTAAAGACATGTCTGCTTCTCATCCTAAAGATTTTCTGAATCACATCATATCAGCCTCCCTCTATGTATTTCATCTTTCTATTGTTACAGGACCATTCTGAGCAACAGACTACATTAAGTGTATCAGATATGACTGTACCACACGGCCGGTGTATTATCTGACATCTAATTGATTTCAAGCAGGTGTTAAGATTCTAGAAACAGAAACAGATAATCTATGAAATCCTTTACTGATGGAGGAGAATCAGTAAAGCTTAAGAGATTTTTCAAAAATGAGGAATCAGAAAATGCCAGAAGCCAGAAACCTTAAAGGGTCAAGTACTGGGGCTGGATAGGTGAGGCTGTTCAAGTACTTGTTTATTTTTATTCTAAGAAGTGGTAACAGCTACCCAGCATATTCTTTGTGCCAGGAACTTAACAAGAATTTTATATCAGTATTTTATTGATCATTCACAACTGGCAGAGTAAATATCATTATTAATGCCCATTTTACAAGTCAGGAAATTGAGTTAGAGCAATTAACTCATGGAGAGTTAGTAACACAGCAAATCTTGTTTGACTTAGCCTGAGACCAACTGCCCCCCTAACCTGTAAGAATTACTGGCACCAATAAAAAGAGTTAACATCTCTGTCTGGTCAAATTTTGATGTAACAGCTAGGGTTCTTTCTGGGTGGTTTTTTTGCTTTTTGTTTTTTGCTTCCATCATTAATGCCTTCATCATATTCCAGATGGGGAAACCATATTATCTGATGTGTAAGGAGAGGCCGCAGAAGGGATCCCAGAGGACAGGATCACCAGTGGTGGGGTGGGAGAAGAGCTTCCAAAACCTTGACGGAAGAGGTGAAGCCACGTTCCCTGCTCTTCTCCGTACCCAGTGGTCCAGAGTTTACTGTAAGATGGTGGCAAAGGGCACTGAGGGAACAGTGTGAGGAGCACGACTTGTATTTCTTTCAAGCCTGCCCAAGGCGAACGGACCCCCACAGCCTTAGCCCCGCACTGTGACAACCTTCCCACCTAGATGCGAGCGACCGCTACTGGTGCACAGGCCACAGTATACAGTGCTAAGACCTCCGTGCCCCGCCCCAGGGACTGCCAGGGAGGTCCGATCTAGCCTGGCGCCCGCAGATTTCCGTTCGTCCGTTTTTATTACAAACAGTACACTACACATAACAGAGTAATTCAAAGGGCCTGTAAACAGGCTTTGGGGGTGCGACCCTGGACTGCTGAAAACCGTTCTAGTGATGACAGTTACAAAGGTGGAAAAAACAAAAAGTGAGACATCTTGTTTTTTCCCACCGCCGCGCTCACGGTGACAGCACGACACCGTTAGGTGTTTGAATCCTCCCAGTGGGTATGAGCCGTGGCTGCGCTCGCCCGACCCGACCCGGGGGGAGCCGCGTGGGAACTGGCTCTACCGCGGCCAGGCCGACACGCGCGCGCCCTCATGCCCCGCAGAGCCCCGCGCAGCTCGCCGCCCTCCGCGGCCCAGTGCCGCCTGTAAGATGGAGGCCCCGGCACGAGGCGCCGCCGCCCTCACCAAGCCTTTGTGTCCCCCCGCCGCCCCCGCCCCTGGGCGCGCAGGCAGCCCCGGAGAGAGCGCGGGGCGCAGAGGGCCAGGCCTCGCGCGTGAAGCCTCCCGGGGCCCCGGTCCCCGTGCCTGACGCCGCGACACGCGCTCCCGCCACAGCCTGCCGACCTCACCTCGAACCTTCGCACGTGGGGATCCGCCCCGACCGCCCCATGCGACAGCCAGCGGTTGGGTCCCAGGCGCCCAGCACGACCCTCCCCGTGGAGCCCAGAACGTTTGGGGCGGGTCCGAGCACCGGCCCAGCCCTTTGGACCGCCCTCCTCACGCGTCAGGCGCCTGCACGGTGCGTCCAATCCCAGCACTCGGTGTGGAAGATCCACCAATACGCAGACTGCGTCTGAGATAAGAGCCCTCCCCTTGTGTCTTCTCGGCCTATGGAAGGCTGGCTCTGCTTAGGCTCTTCTTCGCCCACCTTCGGGGCTGTGGCCTGCGCTGGTTTTACCCGGCTCGCGGGGGTCCTGAGAGGGCGCGTGGTCCCGGCTGGCGCGGAGCGAGCCTGCGCGGCGCGGCCGGTGTGGGACTCGCTATCTTCCCGCAGGTGGCGTCACGAGGCGGGCGCTCATTCATTCGTTTGGCGAGCGCGCGCCGCTGCCCAGGAGGCGGTCTTCTCCCGCGCGTCTGTTTACATTTGCTTCTAAACAACCCCGCATGACCCGGAGGCGAACAGGTGCCTCTGACAGTTCGCCTCCGCTGCTGGGCAGCCTCTTCCCATTGGGGAGGGCGTTAGAGACGAGGCAGGACTCCAGCAGGATCAGAATGGATGGGAGGCGGGTGGGTGAGTGAACCCGCGCGGTTTGGTGGCTCTCAGAGCAGCAGGATCTGATGGGCAATCGGCGCTGGCGTCCAAAGGGAACTGGAGCTGGATGCCCTCTCCTCCCCTACTGCAGTGAGGTGGGGAAGTAGAAGACAATCCTGAGGCACACAGTAACTGCCACCAGCCGTCATGTGGAAGAGGTCACGTTGTAGCTCGTGTCGGCCCCTCCCTTGTGAGATTTCTCCCATCCAACCACTAACCAGGCCCGACCCTGCTTAGTTTCCGAGATCAGAGGTGATCGGCCGTTCAGAGTGGTAGAGCCGTAAACCCTTGTGAGATTTCTAATAGCGGCACTTGTAGTACTGAGCATCCACATGAAGACCTGATAGTTCATAAAACAGGTCCCCGAACCAGGCATGGTGGCTCACACCTGTAATCCCAGCACTCGGCAGGCAGAGACAGGAGGATTGCCGTGAATTCAAAGCCAGCCTGGGCTACATGATGAGTTCAGAGCCAGCCAGAACTACAAAGTGAGACCCTGTCTCAAAACCAACCAACCAACCAACCAACCAGATCCCCGAGGGTCTGAATTCGGATGTCAGGCAAATTGCCTTGCAAACTCCTGGGCCCCTGTTAGGTTTTGCTGAACCTGTCATAATATATAAGGAGCCTTTGTCTAACCAGAGTTCACAAACTTTAACAAGGGCAGCAAATATAATAACTTGTATGTAGGTATTTGTGTTTGCTTCTGTTTTTAGTAAGAATATACCAGCATATTCAAGGGCTTGGGTTCACACATAGAACTGAATTCCATAAGACTACTCTTGAGTTAGGTAACAGACAGCCACTTAACAAGTTTGTTAGGTCTTTGACTTCTGGAGCTATTTATGTTTGTGACCCTTGATTTCTGTGTACCCAGAATACCACAAGCGAAGATTTGGGTCTTTCCCAGCCAAGACATCTGGATGGGGAAGTAGACCAAGTCCACATGGACAAAGAGACCAGCTCGTAATTGTCTTTTAAATCCTCATATGATTTTGATATTATGATAATAATGCCTAGCTTCCAGGAATGTTTGGCAGTACTCCTTTTTTTTTTTTTTTCTGGTAGAATTCAGTGGTGAATCCATCAGTTTCTCTTTATTGGTAAAGTTTTTATTACTACCCTGATTTCATTGTCTATTAGTGGTCTTTTCAGAGTTTTTATGTCTTCTAGCTTCAATTTTGGTAATATGTGCCTAGAAATTTCTAAATTTCTTCCGAGTTCTCCAATTTATTAAAATACACATTGTTCAAAATGGTTTCATAAAATCCTCCGGATTTTAGCAGTGTCAGTTGTGACTTTTGCCTTTTTCACTTATAAGTACATTGATACAGCTTTTTTTTTTCTGTCCTCTCTTGATAAATTTGGCTAAGGGTTTAGTAATCTTTTTCATTCTGTCAAAGAACTTTTTGATTCATTGATCCTTTATAGTTTTTTAGTCTCAACTTCATTAATTTCCACTGATTTTTGTAATTATCTTTCCTCCTATTAATTTGAATAACTCTTATTTTTCTGGGACCTTGAAATGTATTTTCAGATCTTTGGGGTTACTCATTTCCTCGCATGTATGAATTCACAGCTAAAATGTTCTGTCTTCGAGATGCTTTTTGTGTCTCACAGGTTTTGGCAGGCTGTGCTTCCATTTTTTGTTGTTGTTATTTGTTTGAGACAGGGTCTCACTTTGTAGTTCAGGCTGGCGCTGAACTCACCCTGTAGCCCAGGCCACCCTCGAACTCACAATAGTCTTCCTTTCTCTGCCTCTGGAGTGCTGGGATTACAGGTGTGAGCCACCACACATGGCATTGTGATATGTGGTACCCAGGGACTGTACTCTGGACCTTGTACTTGCCAGGCAGGTGCTGGAACTACTGAGCTAACTCCTGGCCCTGTGCTTCCATTTTCACCACCCCTCAAACTGGGGATCAACTAAGGACTTGCATTTTCCCAGCAGGCATGGTGCCACTGAGCTACATCCCTGGCCCTTCTTCTACTGTCATTTAATTTTAGGAACTTTTTATTTCTTTCCTGTTTTCCTGTGATCCATTGTTTTTATGATGATGTACTGTTTACTGGTGTAATTTATGTGGTTTCTTTTGCTGTTGATTTCTAGCTTCATTCCACTATGATTCAATAGTATCCAGAGGTTATTTGTTTTTTATTTATTTAAACATCCTTTATGGTCTTACGACGTTATCTGTTTTGGAAAAAAGTCTGTGTGTCACTGAGAAAAATTTGTGTTCTATTGTTAATGTCTGTTAAGTCCATTTATTCAATAGTTTGGTTTAACTGATATTTCTTTGCTAAGCTTGTGTGTGCTTGTTGTAAGTGTGAGAGAAGGGCATTGAGGTTTCCCACTATGAATGTGTTGGTGTCGTTCTGTCACCCGTTTTATATATAATTTTTGCTTTTTGAACCGAGGGCACCAGCATTCCATCCATACTTATAGTTGTTATCTCTTCCTGTTGAATCATTCCCTTTTCCAGTATGTAGTGGCCATTTTTATCTCCTCTGGTTAGTTGTGGCTTGAAGTCTGATGAGTCTGAGAATGAGTTATTTATCCCTGCTTGCTTTTGTCTTTGGTTTTCCAAGTACCAAGGATTGAATTTAGGACCTTGCTCAGCACCACTGAGCTAAATCCTCAGCCCTCTATACTTTCACCTTTAATTAATGAGGTTTTTTTTCTGTATGAGGTTTGTCTTCTGCAGGTAATATTATATTTAGATTTTTTTTTTTTTTTGAGACAGGGTCTTGCTATGTAGTTCAGGATGGCCCTGAACTCACTATGTAACCCATGCTGCCCTTGAACTTGCAGCAATCCTTCTGCCTCAGCCTCCCGAGTGCTGGGATTATAGGCATGCACCACCATGCCTGGCTGGATTTTTGGTTTTTGATCCAAACTGCCAGCCTGTCTTTTGAATGCATAGTTAAGACCACTGGCGTTGGGAGTTATTATTGTAAGGTATTTACTGAGTCCTGTCATTGCCTTGCTTTCCCAGTGCTGGGTCCTTTGGATTTTTCACCCCTTTGGTTTAGCAGCTCTCCTGGTCACCTTCCTTGATGCCCAACAAAATACCTGGCACCCACAATTTAGAGAAAGCAAGGTTTACTTTGTGTAAAGGTTTCAATCCACATTTCACTGGCTCCAGGACAGGACTGCGTGGCAGAGGTGCCCAGCAGAGGAGAGGCTGCTCACTGAGTGATGAGGGGAAGACACAGACCCTTCCAGACTGTGCCCCAGTGACCTTCCTGTTCCCACCAGATCCCGCCTCCGAGCAGCAAGCTCATCTGCAGACTGTTCCACCACTGATTATCACGTCCACAAGATCCAGTTATCTCCTCAAATCCTACCTGTGAGCACATGAGACTTGGGTGGAGAGACATGTAGATATAACCATACTGTTCCACCCCTGGCTCCCACAGACTCACGCACATCCCCTCATCAGAATCCATTTAGTCTGTCTCTAAGAGTTGCCAGAGTCCTATCAGTTTCAGCATTGCTGAAAATTCAAATCAAAGTTCTCCTCTGAGATGCAAAGCAAACTCTTACTTGTTGAGCCCCTATAAAAATCAAAGAAAGTTAAATATTGCTGACATCAGTGGTATAAGATAGATATTCCCATTTCAAAAGGGAGAAATAGGAGGAATAGAAAGGAACGGAACCAAGGAGACCAAAACCCAGCAGGACAGACACTCAAGCCGTAGTTCCATGTCTAGCACCTGGGACAGCAGTGGTGCGATGTGAGCTGCTAGTGCAGTGGGCAGTCCTGCCCCTCCGACGTGGCCACTGGTTGTAGCCCTTGTGGCCTCTGTTGGACAAGCTTTGCTCATTCCCTGTGGCTTTCCTCAGATGTCCCACATTCCTCGCTCTCTCAGTTTAGTGATGTCCCCACTGCGCTTTCAGCTTCACCCTCACAGTCTCACACACTGCCTGCTCAAGGTCCTGGCCTCCCAGGCTGCCTTCTGAGATCAGGATGGAAATTTACCTGACTTCACAATTCTTTGCATTCTGCATGTGTTTAAAACCAGCACCAACTGGATGATACCAAGGTCTGTTGCCAGCTAAAGGAGCTCTTTTGCCTCTTGGCAGTGGTGACACAAGCTTCTCCAAATGTCTAGATGGCTAGGCAGGTGAACTGGATACCAGAGAATTCCTTAGGCAGCCTTTCTCCAACAGATTGCCCTGGGCTATCCCCTCAAAGCGAAGTTTAGTAAGCCAGAAGGCAAGGTTTTGCACTTCATATCCTTAAGCCATTTTTCCTATTGTCCTATTGTAAAATGCTTGGCTTCTTTTTATTAAAAAAAAATTTTTTTTTTCAGGTTTTTGGAGACAGGGTCTCGCTTTGTGGTTCAGGCTGGCCCTGAGCTCAGCCTCCAACTCACATCACAATCCTCCTGCCTCTGCCTCCCGAGTGCTGGGATTACAGGCGTGAGCCACCACGCCCGGCTGGTTTGCCTTCTTTTTAATGGTAATTGTTTTAGTATCCAGGGTTTCTCCTGCTCCATCTTTGCAGGCCCCAACTTTACCAGAGCTTCCTTTCTGGTCACACTCAAACTTTTAAATCATTCAGTTGCACTAAGCTCTTGATTTTCAGTGTTAAGCTGGCTAAATGCTCCCAACAGTACCCATGCAATAGCCAGAACATTGAGCTGCCTTGAAATTTCCTCTGCCAGATTAGACTGCCATTTTTAATCTCAGTATGTGTCAGGATATAAGCAAAATGTAGACAGTCTGCCAGAGCAAACACACATGGCCTGGAATTCAGATGCCTTTGGAGCCTTTGTTCCCGACAGAAACCCGAACTGGTCTTTACATTTCTGTCAGCATTCTGGCCTTTTGAACTCTGATCAGAATCTCCCATCAAGCTTGGCTTACAGCATTGTAGGTCTACTTCTTCAGACTCCTCCCACAAACCATTGCCAAAGGGTTTTAAACTACCTAGTCAGGTAGACATAGCCACAACCCCACTTTTCTGGTACAAACCTGTCTTAGAAACATTCCTTACTGCCTTAATGAAATACTCAATACCCATAACTTAAAGGAGTGAAGGTTTATTTTGCTCACAGTTTGTAAAGGTTTCAGTCTGATCTGCTGGCTCCAATGCAGGACAGCACGGCAGAGGAGAGGCTGCTCATGGAAGAACAGAAGGGAAGCAGGAGCCAAGGGAGGCGAGAGAAGAGACAAGCCCTCGGGGCGGTGTTTCCAGCGATTACCTGTTCCAACCAGATCCTGACTCCTAAGAGGACGTCAGCTATTAGTGCATCAGAGGACTGTTCCACTGGTGAAGAGCACACCCCTATGATCCAATCTCCTCCCCAAATCCCTACCTATGACTATATGAGGTTTTTTGGGGGGAACATTTAGATATAAACATTAATACTTTCCTTTGGGTTCTTTGGTGCTACTGGCTTTCTCATCTCTGTCTAGGATTATGTTAATTATTTTCTACAGTACTAGTTTAGTGGTCATGTTTTTTTTTTTTTTTTTGAGACAGGGTCTTGCTTTGTAGTTCAGATTGGGCTAGCCTTAAACTAATGGCAATGCTACTGCCTCTGCCTCCTGAGTGCTGGGGTTATGAGTGTGAGCCACCACACCCAGCATTGTGGTATGTGGTCCTGGAGATCAAACTCAAGACCTTGCACTTGCCAGGCAGATGCCAGAACCACTCAGCTAAATCCCCAGCCCTGGTCATATATTCCTGTAGAATTTTTTTTTTGTTACGTAAAAAGGTCATCTGTTAATTTTGAAGGCTAATTTTGTGGAATACAAAAGTCTAGGTTGACAATTTTTTTGTACATATTTGCAATACATAATGATTACATTTATTGTGGGGAGTTTGTACCTATACATAATATATCCTAATTCATTTTTTTGTCCCTTTTGGCTCCCATCCGTCCCTGCTTGCTCCTTCTCTTCCTATTTCAAAAACTCTATTTCTCGTTTTTAAGTTTAGTTTCTTTTTTCATCCTTTTCCTCTTGCCCCTGTGTTGAATTAACTAATTGTCAACTTGAAACCCAGCTGAACTGAGTCAGCGTGGTTCTGGACATGGAAGACTCACCTGAGGATTGTTGCCAACGGCATAAAAAGAGACCTGACTTAGTTGTTGTCATTTGCATTTTTCTGAGGGGAAACTGTGGGCTGTTGATTGTCTAGAAGCTTGCTGGGGTTGGTTTTGTCCTAGATGAGCTTGGCTGCTCTTGTCAGAGGAGGAGCTCGGGTCCTCACTGTCACTAGGAAGGGCTGCTGTTCTTGTCATGTGACCCTGATCTTTGTCATGAGCATCACTTCCTGGCTCCAGTGCAGATCTTAGCCTGGTGGCACAAATCCTCTACCCTTTCAGCACAGGGTTTCTAGCTTCCACCACTGGCCTTTAGCCATCTGGGTGCAGATCCTAGATATGACAAGCATGAGACATTGCTGTGGGCTCGGGGCCTCTGGCTGGACTCGTGGAGGACATTGCCTTGGACTCTAGGCCTTCAGTTGAACTCATGTGTAACATTACTGTGGGACCCAAGCCCTTTGCAGGATTTTTTGGGTGTCTAGTGTGAGGTTAGATCTCTTGCATTCCTCTGCATTTGGCTTTTTGGGTGAATATTACATAATAATACTATAAATTATCCTGCATTACATCTAGTCCCTTGCAAACTCTGATCACAACACCCCCCTCTTTCTCTTGTTTTCCTTCCCATTTGATTTTTTAAAAAATCTTTATTGGGGGCCGGGGAGTTAGCTCAGTGGTTCCGGCGCCTGTTTTGCAAGCGCAAGGGCCCGGGTTCGATTCCCCGGTAACCACATAACAATACTGGGTGTGGAGACCCACACCCAGCAGCAACCAGTACCACATACCACAGTGCCGGGCGTGGTGGCTCACGCCTGTCATCCCAGCACTCGGGAGGCAGAGGCAGGAGGATTGT
>PVIR01029850.1:0-20581 GCA_004026965.1 Petromus typicus
GGCTTCATAAAAGTGTACTGAAAATACTGAACATTTAAATTACACAAGTAAAGTGAAAATTCACATATGGTTAAAAGGTATATTTTAAAATTATTAGTCATAATAATAAGAAGACATTATTTAGAGTTATCTGCCTTCTCAGTGACCTCTGGGGGAACTGAATGAAGAGGAAGAAGGGATTGAAAGGTGTGTGAGGCAAAGTCAAAAATACATACACAATGAAGGAATGAAGTCAATTATTCAGTGTGCTCATCTGAACTAAAAATGTCCTTTCAATGTCTAAATATGTCAAAAAGAAAAACATTATTTATTGATATTCTGTGACTTCTGAGTTTAATGATGCTGTTTACTAGCCTCAGTCATGCTTTCATGAACAAAATACATTATTTTTATTGCAGAATGAAACTACTGTATTATGTGGGAAAAATAAAACCTGAGGGTAATTTTTTCTTGAGACAGGGTCTCACTCAGCCTCAAACTCACATCACAGCAGTCCTCCCGCCTCTGCCTCCCAAGTGCTAGGATTACAGGCGTGAGCCACCACACCCAGTATTGTGGTATGTGGTGCTGATTGCTGCTGGGTGTGAGTCTCCACGCCCAGCGCTGTTGTATGTGGTTACCAGAGATCGAACCCAGGCCCTTGCACTTACAAGGCAGGAGCTGGAACCTCTGAGCCAAATCTCCAGCCCAATCTGAGGGTAATATTTAAGATTATGAAAAGGAAGAAAACATATTTTCTGAATAGAATTTGTTTCAATCATGTAAGAAGAGCATGGCAAGAGTAACTGCAAAAATATGATAGAACTATGTGGCTTATTTTTATTTTATGTGTGTGTGTGATAAAAAGAAAGGTTTAGGGGTCGGGGATTTAGCTCAATGGTTCCGGCGTCTATCTTGCAAGCGCAAGGACCTGGGTTCGATCCCCCGGTAACCACATACCATACCAGGCATGGAGACTCACACCCAGCAGCAGTCAGCACCACGTACCACAGTGCCGGGCGTGGTGGCTCACTCCTGTAATCCCAGCACTTGGGAGGCAGAGGCAGGAGAATTGCTGTGATGTGAGTTTGAGGCTGAGTTTAGGGCCAGCCTGAACCACAAAGCAAGACCCTGTCTGAAAAAAAAGAGAAAGGTTTATTCTAGTGAACAGAAACTAAAATCAGGAGATTCTGGCTACTAGCTGGGAGAGGTTTCACCCTTGAGCGGATGGGCTAACACCAAGGGAGGGAGATACTAGCCTATATGGCTTATTTTAAAGAGATTTAATAAAAAAAAAAAAAAAAAATCAGACCTCTCAGTGAAGATGTTGATAGTAACATATATGGTAGACTATATGCTTATGAAATAACATTCTTTTTTAATATAGTAAGAACCAAACATTTTTCTTTGATTTGAGACTTAGAAAAATATCAAGACATGTGAAGTGAAATCAGTCTACTGAAATGATTGATCAAGTTAGGCTAATATCGTTTTGTGGCCACATTCCTATGAGATGATTACACTGGCTTTATTGGTTAACTACCTAAGAATTATTTTTAAAATAAATATACAAAATATATAATTCAGTGATATCTTTCTTGGAATTAATATTCAATCTCTGTTAAACAGTGCCTTAAGGAAAACATTCACAAAAGCAGTTTAGATCTAATAAACTTAAGAGCATACTGTATTTGTTATTAAATGCTTTATGACTTCTTACTTAGTAAGAAGTAAGTACATACTAACAATTGAAATGACTTTTTAGTTGAGGGTTCCTGAAATTAAAGGGACATGTGGATCTTCTTATGGCACTTTTCCAAACAATGGAAGTACTAGCTGTTGTTTGCTGTTATTTGAAGGTGTACATGGGGTAATTATGATGAAGAACAAATTCTACTGATGCAGGAGTTAAGAGATCACAGCTTCTAATTTTTCACTGGCTTATACTCAGTGAGCTGGTGGACTACCAAATGTCAGTGTCTCATGCTTTTCCAATGATAAAAAGCAGATAATCTGTGTTCCACTTCTTTCATAGGAAAGTTATAATGAAGCTATAGTTAGATAGAAAAGGACTGCTCCAGGGTCAGAAGTCTATGGCCCCTTGCTGAGTGGGACTCAGCAGTGTTTTCCTGGTGTCAAACTACTTACCATCCTTATGGCCATAAACCACATTTCACAGGATTTCTACCAACTATGGAAGCATCGGGAGAAAAGCCATGATTACCCTCCACAGCTTTTCCATTCACTTTCTCCTGCCCTCTCCCTCGCCTTTGTGGAAAACCAAAAATATTGCTGCTTCCGGTTGCCCCAACAGACTGAAACCACACCTCGGAAACCTCTCCTGGAAAGAGGCTGCACATTTTCATTTTGTGTTTGTGCTTATTTAATAGAAATGCTCCATGTGGCTTTGCTGGTGATGCCTCTGCCTGCCATCTGAGCTGTTCAGGGAGTAGACACCACCAGAGTGGGCAGGTAGAGCGTGAGAAGAGAAATGAGCTGGTGCTGGTGTCGAGTCCTCCATGTAATGTCGTATTGTGGTCAGTAATAATATCTGGGTACCTGTCTTCACTTATGTCTTTCAGGTCACAAAGTATTGCTGATGTGGCTTTAGAAGCTTCATATAGTCCAGAAAAAATCATTTTGGTCAACAAGAATGCTCAAATAGGCCTCCAACTCTGCTTCAGGGCGAAGTTTCGACCTACTAGCCAGAACAACCACGTGGGTGGGTAACCTGAAATACTTCGGACAGAGATAGGTCTGATTACAGTGTTAGTCCTGAATGCAGCCTGTGTCTTGATCTCACTTGCCAACAAAAAGTGCCATACCTTGAATGTGCCTCAGAATGGTTACTAGGTCTGCTATGGTTTTTGAATCTTTCTCCCTCATCTCTAGAGGGTGACATTCTGCTGAAGAACATGGTAACCTCCGGCATAATCTTGGGCTCCCCAGCTGTATCTTTCGAGTTTCTCTGACCCACAGGTCCCTTAAATTCTCAGCACACATTACACCAACTTCTCTGGTTTTTCAGCTGCTGATTTTAAAGGAGCACACCATATATTGCCTATGGCAAGATGTAGGTAGGATGTGTTAAAGCATCAAATACGGTTCTTGTTCTGGAGGAACTGAAGAATGTGAAATAATGGAAAATAAGACATAATTTGTGCCCATTATTTAAAATTTTCTAAATAATCCAGAAAAGTGGGTAAAAGCCAAAATGTGTCCCTTGAGACACAAGAAACTAAGAAAAACACTGCGGGCATATGACAGCAAGAGTCATCCTCTCTCCTGGACTGCTCATGTACTATTTTTAAAAAAATCTTTATTGGTACATTAAATATACACATCATGATTGCACTCCATAATGGGGATTTGTACCAGTATAAGACACAACTTAATTCTCATTTTTTCCCATAGCCCTACCCACCCTACCCCCATATACATAAAATTTGTTTCCTTACTTTTTTGTTACAATCTCAACATTTTCCCTCTTCACCCTATTTTACATGCTCATGTACTATTTTATAACCTGGCTGAGCCCACATGTCTTCCTTTTTTAACTAAGTTCATCGGTACATTTTCCCATTGCATTCACCATAGACAGTTTGCACCTGTGCATGATGTAGCTTGATTGGTTTTTGCTTCTTTGGAGCTCTGTCCTGTCTCTCCATCTCACCTTCATCCCTGGGCCTCGAGTGTCTGAGCATTCTCTGTAGGGAGTATGCAACTTTACACTTGACCAAGAGGACCTTTCTCCTGCTGCTATCGTAACATGAGATGCAAACCTCTCACCATCATTACTTGGCTCTACCCTTCAGAACCCATCGTTCTTGCATGTGTTTAGTTAGGTGGTAAACAAATAAACTCAAAGACTGAAAATATTCAGTAGGGTTGCAATGATTACATCAAAAAATAAACAAGAACCTTAAGGGGACATCAGATTCACGTCTGGCACAATTTCTGTATTTTCTTCCTTTAAATCCATTTGAAAGTTTTCCTTTCAAGTGTTCATAGTTGACCTGTTTTGGAGTAGTGTACCTCACACGTTTATCTGAGTAGGCTTGATAGTTAGGTCAAAAAACACTGTTGTGCAAACACTAAATTACTGATCTGCCTAAAATATTAAATTGGAAAATAGTTGGCAGGAATGGCTGTCCCAGCTGTGAATATCTTCCAGGTTTTGACTGCTCTGCCTCTTTCAGTTGCTGCATACTCAAAGCTTCTACTTTCGGAGACTGGTGGCTAAATGTCCCCGGGCTCTTACTGTGGACACACCTTTCCCTCCAGGTCCTTTACTCCATACTTCCAGGTTCACACAGATATGATCATCTGTTATTTTACCACTTGACAATAGTAATGTGATAAGACATGAATCCCATCTTTACAACTATGCATATGTATTTATTACATCAACTATGGTCTTACTTTCTTATTGCTGGATGTACCACCTGACACCCACTATCTAGAGGATGATAGGTTTCTTTTGGTTCACAGTTTGTAGAGACTTCACACTATAGTCAGGTGGTTCCAAGGCAGGGCTGCCTGGCAAGGGAGAAGCAGCTCATGGCATGCCTGAGTGAAACAAAGAAAGAGACAAGAGAGGAAGAAGGGAGATAGACACTTCCTGGACACACACACACACACACACACACATATGCTCACACCAGTAACCCAACTCCTCCAACCAAGCTTCACTTCCCAACCTCACATTCACATACAAACTTGTCAGAGGCCTGATTTACTGAGTGGTATCACCCCCCATGACCATTCACTTCCCAAAAGCTCCAAGTGTGAGGACATGGGGAACACCTAGACGTAAATTATAACAGACACTAATTCCAATTTAATGTTAACATAAGAAACTCATATGTTACCTATGAGAATATATATCTCATAGAATATATATTTTCTTTTGAAGATATTAAAAAACATTATGAGGTGCACTAATTTTGGACTAACTAGTTATGTCCCTCTCATTATATTTCTTTTGCTTAATTTTCACTGCTTATGTAGTTTATTTGGGTTCTTTCAGATTTCATCCATATTTTGTCATTGAATGAAGTCTGTTTAACAAGAAAAATTAGGCAAAATTATATAGTATCTCTAACAGATATTGAGAAATAGCATAGAATCAACCTTAAAATATTGAAAACAATAAAGTGCAATAGACAATCCAAAGAAAGGAGTTCATGCTAAAATAGCACCAGATAATCAATCTAAATTTTGGTCGCATGGCCTGTCAACTTCAGCTGAGGGTAATAGTTCTGCTGGTTTGGGTGCAGTTATACTCCACTGTTTTTATCTGTTTGAGAGATGAAAAAATGGAAGTTCAGAGAGGTTGGTAAATTACTCAAAGTCACAAAGCTCATAGACTGTGGAGTTAGAATTCAAACCAAGCCTAATTGAAACCTTCTTGCTGAAATGTTGCATGTCTTTTCCCACAGAAAGATCTAAAATGGGCCAGGCATTGTACATGTTCTTTTGAAAAGAGTCTGATTTCATCTTCACAATATTATGTACCCTTACCACAGCATAGAAATAGAAAAAAATATGAACTTTTATTTAAGATACTAAAATTTTATCTCTGACCATGGCCTAGTGGCATGAATTGAGATTAATTATTTTACCTTTAAAATTCTAATTCATTGTGTAAAAAATAGGATGACAAGATCCCCCTTGTATATTAGTTGTAACTTGATTAAGATGCCATATGATTGTCTTCAATGGACCCCTTCAGTAACAGTGTCTTTCTGTGGGTAATGAAGCCAGTGCATGAGAGAAGGAGTAATTTGCCAATTTTATGGAATGGATTTTCTTGTGACAAGTACAATTTCTGGTACCCTCTTCCAAGCCACATGTCTCCGAATCACACTTTTTTGGATTCAGCATCGCCTAAATCATATCATCGCTAGAATTTAAAACACTGTATGATGCTATCGTTGATGAAGCTATGCTCCCCATAATTTGCCAGTGTAAATTCTATTTCTATATTTTCTTAAACTCAGTGATTTTTCCAGTAAGATACAACAGAGTAAGAATGTGTTTCTCTGCAGGTCATTTGTAATAACCGTTTTTTATGATTTTTTTTGTCATAGCCATTCTGTATAACATCACACTTGATGCAGATAGATATTCATCCAGAGTAACCTCCAGGGGTTTATTTCAAGAAAATAATGAACGATGTCTCCAGAAGAGTATGGTACTAACTGTAGAAAACAGATGTACTCAGTACAAGATTCACATACAGGTGAGGCATGAGTGTTCTCTATTTTCACCTCATTTTTTCCTTAGGAATAATCAATCCCAAAAGTCTAAAATGGACACTGTGTATTAGAAAGTTCTTGTTCTTCTAAGCAATGCCTTTCTTGTCTAATTCCATGAATAGGGAGCATATTTCCTGTACACTCATACTTAAGTCACAACCTATTACATATTAATGTCACTAAATTTTATTGGGGATTGAAACTAAAAGAGCTAAAAATAATATTTTAAGGAAATTGAAAATCTAATGTTTTTTTCAATGTGTAATACAGTGCCCTTTAAGTTAATAATAGATTCTATTTTGAAATTTTCCCACAGAGGAAATTTTTATCTCTTTTAAGCTACTGAAAATGGTAATCCAATGTTTCTACTGTTGGTTTAATATTAGAGAATAATGGTAGATTATGAGATAAAGATTATTTGTTTTAATCCTATGTCATAATTACTACAGTTCTCAGGAATTTTGAAAGTCTCCCACATAGGAAAAAAGCTTCTCAGGTTAAATTTTCCAACAGGAAATTTATTTTATAAGTTTTAGGAAATATTTGCCCTTAGCAACCACATATAAATATTTGAAAGTGTAATTTAATCAGGAAACTAATTTTAAAAGAACTGCTTAAGAATTTTCCTACATATGGTCCTCAGATGCTAAGGTACATAGACATTACCAACAAAACATTTAGAAAATCTACACTCTGAGATCCCACTATCAGGAACAAAAACCACAGGTTTCTAGGACCCTACAGATACTCCTGATGTAGACAGGTGCTACAAAGATCCTACATCAAAAAGTAAGAATGAGTTAGAAAAATAGTTACTGATTGGTTAGATGAATTTAAACCAGTTATTATTTCATTGAAAGTTTCTTGTCTGTGAAGGACTGGATTTTTGTTGTTACTGTTAAAGTTCTGAGTATGCAGATTCTTTGAAGGCAAAGGCTAGTTTCATTGTCTTCCATCCCATGCCCATGGGTGGATCAAATTACACTTGTTGTCTGTGGTGAAAGATTCAAGATGGTCAAGCTTCTTTTCCTAAAGAAAACCAATTCTTATTTACCATTTCCCGTCAATCCCAATTAAATTCATCCAACATGTCAAGCCCATAGCCAGCTGAGGAGGCCAGGAAACTTGTAGTAATCCCTGCCTTGGGGATCAAGATACAGGAGTAAATCTTGCCAAGGAATAGATACATTCATCAATGAAGATAGTACTTTTCAGAACGACAAATCTAGTTCTTAGGACTTTTTTCATTTTTACTGTAGACACTTTTCTTCCTGACAAGAGGTCCGTAAGGTGATTTCTAGATGAATTCTTCAACCTGTTTTGCTATTTTCTCACTTTTCATTAGACAAAAAGCCTCAAATATTGGAAGGGGAGCACGTCACCTTGAATGTTGAGAATCCTCTCTACCCTCTACACAGACACAAAGAGGAGAAGTTGCACTTGTGTGTGCAGGGTTGTGTCTAATTGTTGTGAAGCGATACATGCATTATCTTCATGAGTCATGCAGAAGAGTCATCAGTTAGAGATTGGGGAAATTGGGAACTTGACACAGAACTCACCTTTGTGTGATTTTGTAGAGCGAGTCATGTCCCGACAAGAAGGGAGTGTTCTTGCTCCTTACCTGACAGACAGCTCTGGGCACTTTCCCCTCGGAGTCATAGTGAGCCCTTCCAGAGGATTGGTCAGGACACTTAAAGGCTCTTGTGTCTTGGCAGTAGGAATTGGAAGAACACTGCCAATAACCCAAAGGGCTAGGTACTCACACAAGTAGTTTTTGAAGATTAAAACTGAATGTATAACCTAAATGCTTATAATAATTTGTATATAAATAATGAGTTATTGATTATCTCCACTAAGAGCCATTACTTCAGATATTCACTAGAATCAAATCTCTTTAAATTACTTAATAGTTCAGAGGTTAACAGCAGAATAGGTCAGAAAAGAGTGATCATTCAAAGCAAGGATATCTATGCAATTGAGCAATACTGTGTTCTTAATTACAAACACATTTGTCATTGTTTCTTTGCTGTGCCTTAACAACAAACTGATTCAGTGTGTGTGTGTGTGTGTGTGTGTGTGTGTGTGTGTGTGTGTTTGTGTGTATTTAGAAACCATCTGATGTTGTCAACTCTTTGAATCTACGTGTGGACGTCAGTCTAGAAAACCCTGGCACTAGCCCTGCACTTGAAGCCTATTCCGACACCGTCAAGGTCTTCAGCGTAAGTGTTTCCTTCCCTTGCTGCATGTAGATTGCTAACAAAGTCTCATAGCCCTGCAACAGTGTTTACAGATACTTAGGACACAGGACACAGCCTTAAATGTCCTGATTTTCAAAATGCAATTGTGTGTAAAGTTCACTAGCGGATTAATTCCATGAAGATAGAGTCTTTGTCTTTCTCAGTCACTGCACTATTTCTAGCCCTTTAGAACTGAAGAAATAAATTTTTAAAATCAGGTGCACAACTTGTACTCACCATATTTTAAATAACACCAATGCCTATCAGGTCCGTTTCACCTCTCCATCACGTCTGCTCTCATCCAGCTTCCTAAACATTATTTTGAATTTTGCATTGGTCATTGCTTCCCTTTATGCTTTTGCTAAACAAATACATACTCCTAAGCATTGTTTGATCTTTCCTTTGTTGTAAACTTTATGTAGATGGAATAACACTATATGAATTCTCCTATAAAGTGCTTTTCAAATTCAGAAAAAAATATAATTATCCTTCTGTCTTTTTTTTCCCCTGGTAGATCCCTTTCTACAAAGACTGTGGTGGTGATGGAATTTGCCTCTCTGATCTGATTCTAAATGTCCAACAGTTACCAGATATACAGTACGTCTCACTTTAAAGCTTTAGTGTAACATGTGAAATAAAAGTGACGCTACAGTATTTCTTTCAGATGAATGTTTATGGAAATCTATTTCCTATAAAAGAAATGTGCATAATACTAAAGACCTCTAAAAGCTAGTAAAAAGTACTATTAAGTTATTGGTACTTGTACCATTCTTTATCCTGGTATGTAATTTAAAGCAATGAAGAAGAAAATTCAACAGCATTTACTTATTTTTAATCATTTTAAAATGAAGATAACTTATTACTAAGCAATTTTCTCAATATTCCAAATAGAGACAAACAAGTTATTTCTTGAATGAATGGAGTTTTTAAATACTGGTCCTTCTCTTTCTTTTTACTTTAATGACCTTTATTTTTCTTTTTCTCTCTTTCACTTTTAACAGAAAACAGTCCTTTATCGTCAGCAACCAAAACAAAAGGTTAACATTTTCAGTAACACTGAAAAACAAAGAGGAAAGTGCGTACAACACTGCAGTTGTTGCCAATTTTTCAGAGAACTTGTTTTTTGCCTCATACTCCATGCCGGTATGTGACAGAGCTCTGAGAATACCATGTTGTGTTTCCTACTTGCTATCAGTTATTTTGTACCTTAAATCCAACCCTCGACGTCCTCTGAGTTGTCTGGATCACCTTAGCCCTGGACATGATCAGTGCCAATTTAATGCTTCCAACTAGTGAACTGCAGGAGAACACAGTCTGGCTGTCTATCTGTACCCACTGCACAGCGTGGCCCACTTTTTCCTTTACCTTAAGACTTGGCCTCACAGCCAGATAACCCTGTACTTTTCTCAAGCCATCTGTGCGATGAGGCTGCTGTGGTCCAACACAGATGTGCTGCACTTGCTCCGAGCCATTCAAGTCCCACAGCTCAGTCTGAGCTTCGCAACCACAGGTCACGCTGCTGCCAACACAATGTGTTCCAACAGCGCCAGGCAGTCAAAATGACCTGATCACTAAACCAGAAATGAACTTGACCGCAAAGGCTCTTTGCTCCCACTTCTACTTCCAAGCCAGAGAGAGAGAGAGAGAGAGAGGAAAAGGAAAGAAGGAAAAGCCATTTTTCAAGTGAGCTACTTCTTTCAAGGATTAAATAAATGGTTTCTCTCCACTTAAAGTTAATGTGAGCTAAATAGATTTAGAATTCTAACTCCATGGTGAACTTAGTGTTTAAAATTTCCTAGGCCAATTGACAACCTTTGCTTTAAATAAAAAACTAGAAAAAACTATGAAAAGAATTCTTAAAATTATATGAAATACAAAGAACAAAATGATTTTTTCCTTCTCTTCAAATCATATATTTCAAAAATATTAAGAGAAATATATAGCCCAAAGATTTCTGCATATTGGATTATAGCTATTTGTGCTTCTGAAATATAAAAACTGTTATTTTGTTTGGGGGAAGACATTTTTAGAAGAGATTTCAATTTTTAATCAATTCTTTGGCTTGTTCAGTGTATCTCCAGTTATCATAAAAATGATATGTTATTCCCTTGGAGAATACAAGATTTTCAAGCTTTGGGGACAGTAATGTAATTCATTGTGAACTATTCTTACCAGTGAGTGTCTCTGTACAGTTTTCAATGTGTTTGTACATACATGTGTTATATGCTAATTGCTTATTTTTCTTTGATCTGTGTAGGTTGATGGGACAGAGGTAACATGCCAGGTGGATGCATCTCAGAAGTCTGTTACTTGTGATGTAGGCTATCCTGCTTTAAAGAGTCAACAACAGGTACACCTTGCATGTCACCCTCCATGCTAGTCATTCCTCAGCGATCACTTTAATTTACCAAAGTGACATCTTCTTGGTTAGGTGTCACAAAACACCTTGATAGCAGTCACAAAATAATCACCTACATATTTGGAGGATTCTTCATGATCATTGAATTGTTTTCATTGAAATTAATCATAAAGGTTTGCTCTCCTCCATGCAGTTTACACATGAAGGCACACCCAAAAGAACATGGAGAGTACTTTTTATCTTGGAATGTTGACCAACATTGTCCACAGTGTTTCAACAGAGTCACGAAGGTCACCTTTTAATCCCTGCTGTACAAGTTTCATATCAGCACAAAGTTTTACATTTCAAACAAGGCTATGTGGCTAGATAACTGCCAGTTGTCATCTGAAAGTTAAGCTTTCCTAATTTTAAAGGAAGCATACTAGAGTAAGGTAGACAGAGGTATTCTACAAATTTGAAAGCTTAAGGGAAATAAAATTCAGAATCAGACTGGAATAAGTTTGCTTTTAGGAAGACTATATTTCTTTCTCTGGGTGTGAGGCATCAGAGATTAATAAATTCGAACTCCCTCTATAGGTGACTTTCACTATTAACTTCGACTTCAATCTTCAAAACCTTCAGAATCAGGCATCTTTCACCTTCCACGCTTTCAGGTAAGGCATGATGAGGTCACCAGTGATGAACACTTGGCTTGTACAGTATTTCACTTTTAAGAATTTCCTAACGTTTGTTTCTACAGTGAAAGCGAGGAGGCAAACAAGGCAGACAATTCAGTCAGCCTCAAAATTCCTCTACTGTATGATGCTGAAATTCACTTGACAAGGTAAGTGAAGTCATTGTAGATGGGTTGCCTATTGTGACTGATGTCACACTGGTTTATAGCACATTAACCAAAGAATGTGTCTTCCTGCTCATCATCATAAACGGAAGTCCACAGGCTGATCACACCTAGGAAAACCTTGAGTGATTCTTCAGATTTGCTGACTAAAAGCAGTGTGGAAAAGCAGAGGAAAAACACTTTTCCATTGGCCACAGGGAAACTCTCCCTCAAGTCTTTGGAAGGGCTGAAAACCTTCCCAGGAAGCTGAAACAGATTAAAAAACCTGACCAGTTAGCACTTCCTTCTCCCTTCTTATTGGGCCTATGAAATGTCAAGCAATATCTCCAGCTTTGTTGGGCGAAGCCCTCAGCACCCAGCTTTGCACATGGGAAGTCTGCAGTTAATATTAAATAGTCACACACACATAGTCAGATACAGAAACTAGGTCAGGTCTAGCTTCTGAGTGGAAAATCTCTGACACAACAGGTTGGAGTTTTCTTCTAACCAAGAGGAAATAAGGGATTTTCCAGAGGAAGGCATCCGTGAAAAACTGCTTATGCCTTTTTCCTGTCTTACCAAAGCAAGTGAACCTGAGAGCAGCAGTTAAAAGTACATACCAGCTCCTTTGAATCGTTTCCAGGAGTGAGTGTCTTGGGAACTGGATAGCATAAAAATCCCACAGGTGCTGATAGGTTAATAGTTTAATCCTTAGTAGTGAGGCTGGTTCCTAGTCACGGTCATAGAGGGCACCACTCTGCAGGTGTGCAGGCCACGGGGTGTGCCCATCTCTAAGGCAGGCAGCGTTATTCCGTCCGTGATGAAGCACCTGACTGCTTCCCTGGGCAGAGGAATGGCCTAGAATACACATGGTCATGTTTTCTCAAGAAGCCCAGTGACAACTTGCTTCTCTAACTCCTACTTCATCATCCCAAACCCTAAAAGCATGGATGATGTAGATCCTCCAAAAACAGAAGGAAAACTGTGTCAGCCTGTCTGGGACTTGAGACACATGAGCAAAGGAGAAAAGAATGTTTCTGTAGCAAGTGAGTGGCAAAGGCATTGGTGAAAAGTAGGTAGAGCCCAAGTCATTCATCCCTGAAAAATTAATCAGTAACCGCAGATTTCAAAGGACTTGCACTTGCTAAGAATTGAAAACAACTGCAGGCACAAAGATCAGTATTACTGCATTACCTAAATATTTTCCTTCTCTTGTCTATTAATTCTTGCTCTCCTGAACCCTTCTGTTAACAGCCCTTTTGCCATTTCACTCAGCTGTCATGGCCAATTTTTTTTTTTCCAGAAATTTTAACATGAAAGAAACAGAAAATCAAAATGGGACTTGACTTTTACTTATGAACATCTTAGCTATCTAGTGTTGTTTTGATGGTTATTTGGGTTCCATTACACTCTGTTTGTAAAAGTATATATTGAAAAGTTTACTGTAGAGAATTATGAAAAAAAAGCTGAAATGGCTTCTCATCAACACCTGAATAATTCTCCAGATGTTTTTCTTCTTCAAAGAAAAACATTAGATGTACACTCTAGATAGAAAATTCACACATTAGAGACAGCTATACAATGAAAAGTGAAGTCAGCTCTTCCCTGCTCCCTGGTGATTCTCCCCACAGTTGACAAATGTGATTATGTGATTTGGGAATGTTTTTTCAAGCATATAGTTGACCTAATATATATAAAATATTATATATATTATTTGGAATACACACATATGTTTGTGGAAAATTGTGTGTCAACTTTTTTTGGGGGTACAGGAGATTGAACTCATGACTATGTGTTTGCAAGGTGCTGGCTGCCCTATATTTTATTTATCTGAGAGGAATAATAAAAACAATAAAATACACTTCTATATTTTTCATTTTATGTAATCTTAGAGAAATTTTCATATCAAGCAAACACATCAAGCTTATTCTGTTTGGGGGTATTTCATAGTTTATATGGCCACTCTGATACTAATATGTTGGTTTTTGCAGTTTTGATTTGTTTGTTTAACGATCCCAACCAATAAGGTGAAACACATTTTAACAAACAGTTTTTTTTCAAATTTTTAGGAAATTATGATTGAGCATATTCCTTAGCCACCACTTTGCTGCTATATAAACGTGCACCTATTTTGTAGGAATGTGGTGTAGAAATAGTGATGGTAGAATTATTTTTGTAACAGGATTCCATCTGCGTATAGCTAATTACTGCCAATGTACATATGTATTAAACACACACACACACACACACACACACACACACACACACACTACTTATGTAATTAGGGAAAACTTACATATTGAATGCAAAATCATCAGACCTCTCTATAATGCAAAGATCAGAGCAGAAGATAATCTCTTTAGAAATGGGCCACACACACCTCTGTGAGGCAGAGAGAGTAGCCCATGCACACAAAGCCAGAATGGCTGGTTCAAATCCCAGTCAGTTTGCCTAATAAATTGTCCATAGAGACGAAATGGAGAGGACACGTGCAGTCCTTGCTAGAGTCTCTGCTGTTACCCGCTCCTCCACACCTCTAAGCACAAAGAAGCTCCCTGGTTGAAATAAGCCTGATAGCCCCAAGTAAGTGAGAAAGTGGGGCATGTCCAGCGTCATTTCAATGTGAGTGGTCCTCCAGCACCTCCTTTGACAGAGACATCACTGTGCTCACAGACATTGGCTGGCAATCCCAATGAGAAAGGTCAAGTTCAGTCCAACGCGTTTAGATTTATTGTAATAATATTTGTGAGGCACCCATCTTCAACATGGCCCACCTAGTGGTAGAAACCAATTTGAATAACTGGAATTCAGGGCCAAAGCTCTAGAGCTGGAAGTAGAAATGGCTAGGAAAGATTAATAAAATAAATGTACGTCCTGCTTCACAAGCATCTACTAATGAATAGTGCAGGCACTGCTGCCTATTACCACATCATTGTATTCCACCCATAGCAAATGGGAAAGTGTTGGCTCATAAGTCTATTCATCCTTTCACCAAGTACTGAGTGTCCATGATATTAAAGTACTAGTTAATGTAGCAAACCTGGGAACAGTTCCACTGTCAGTTCTAAAATAATACTTTTGTGCTTCTTGTAAAAATCTGACAACTCACAAAGATATAAGACAGCTTCTCAGCAGAAAGACCATGAAGGGGTATGTTTTGAATTTATTTTAGTTTTAAAAACAGACACTGGACCACAAAACCATAAGAAGCCTCTGTTTTCAGCTAGTGCTTTTTAAACAATAATCAGTATTATAACTTGCAAATATAGGTTTCAGAGTGATAATTCAGTACATGTGTACACTATATTATAAAACCAGGGATAGCTGATATTTTCATCTACTTTTTTTTTCTGGTGCTAGAGATTGAACTCAGGACTTGCACTTGCCAGAAAGGTACAGCACCACTGCGCTACATCCCTGGTTTTTACTTGTTTTTAAAATTTAATTTGCAAAAAATAACTATATATATTTATGGGAAGCAGTACATTTCAGCACATGTATACAATTGTAATACATGTATATATTATGTGTACTGATCAAAGCAGGATAATTTGCAAATCTTTATCCTTATCATTACTTTATCTTTGGAGGTTTTTGAGCTTCTCTCTTCTAATAATTCACAAGCATCTGATAGGCGATTGTGAACGAAAGTCACCTCCCCATGCTATCAAACCCGAGAATATACTACTTTTATCTAACTGTGTTTTCTTACCCTTTGTGCAGCCTCGTCCTATCCTCCTTCCTCACCACCTTTCCCAGCCTCTGACCAGACACAAAACCACATCCCTCATGTTCTCTGTCATGTGAGAAAGCCAGAAAAGTCAATCTTGATGTAGGATAGTCATTTTGTGCTATTGTCACTAAAAGTAAACTGTTTTACTTGTAATAAAAGCTAGAAAATACTTAAGTAAAAGAAACATTAACTGACTTTAAAAATATTCAACAGATCTACCAACATAAATTTTTATGAAGTTTCCTCAGATGAAAATGTTCCTTCTATTGTGCATAATTTTGAAGATATTGGTCCAAAATTCATCTTCTCTCTTAAGGTTGGTAAATGTGGGACAAAGAAAGTAGGCAGGTAGGAAGAAGGCAAAGAAGGCAATCTAAGAGAAAGGGGGAAAAAATGAGTGCGAAGAAAAGCAGAGAAGGAAATGAAGTCAGCATACACCAGTGGTTCTCAAACTTGAGCATGTGTTACAATCACGTGGAGGGCCAGTAAAAGTGCACATGTTAGGCCTCATCCCTGTAGTGACTCAGTGGGTCTGAGACAGGCTGAAAATGTATATTTCTAAGATGTTTCCACAGAATGCATATGCTGCTATACCAAGTGCAAATTTTGAGAACCAGTGGGATACTCGTAGATAAGTAAACAATGGGGCTTCACAACAGGTCTTGTTCCAGTAAACTTGGCCTCTGTGATCGAGAACATTCCTCAGTACACCAAGATAATTCTGGGTGTTGAGCTAAGAGCCTTGCATGCTAGGCAAGCACTCAGCCACTGAGCTATACTCCAGTCCAGGTATCTAAAAATATTTTTGAGTCAAATTTTAATCTAAAAACAATAATCAGGTAAAAAGAAATTTAGTTGTAAAAATGACTATTTCTTTTTTTTTTTTTTTTAGGTTTTTTGAGACAGGGTCTCGCTTTGTGGTTCAGGCTGGCCCTGAGCTCAGCCTCAAACTCACATCACAATCCTCCTGCCTCTGCCTCCCGAGTGCTGGGATTACAGGCGTGAGCCACCACGCCCGGCACTGTGGCATGTGGTACTGGCTGCTGCTGAGTGTGGGTCTTCACACCCAGCATTGTTATGTGGTTACCGGGGAATCGAACCCGGGCCCCTGCGCTTGCAAGACAGGCGCCAGAACCACTGAGCTAACTCCCCAGCCCCCTAAAAATGACTATTTCATAACATGATGATACTGTAGAGACTTTAGAAAGTAAAATAAAAAGAATTCATCCATTACCCTGAATTAAAACTATTTTTTAAAATTGTTTGCTACTAGTCTACTTTCTGGCTACAACCTGCACTTTTGTGATTTTTAAAAATATGAAAGAAAATTTATAAAATATGTTTTAAAATATACATGGTAAAGTATACATGTGTACAAATATATATGGTGTTCAATAGCTCCATTTTTTAGTATAATACCTAATTAATAATAAAAATAAATTAACATTTATAGAATATGTAATAAGTATCAGCCACTGTATTAGATGCCTTGATGCTAGTTAATTGCTAGGCCAATGATGAGGGTGGAATTATTATTGTTCCTTGGGTTGTTGTTTAAAAATTTTAACAGCCAGTTAAACAATGAACAAGAACCCTTCCAGTGAGGACAGATAGTGTACCTGCACAACCTACTGAATTTCTGATTATCTGTATTGTATGAATGAGAAAAAGCAGTGAGAGATTAAGTTATTGCCCCAGACTACACCCTTGAGCAGTTGCCCTTTATAGCTGTTGCTCATAAGCACAGGGGTTACTGGTCATTCTCTTTGCATCACATGCACTATATCGTAATCCTAGAACATGTTCTTCCCGACACAGGTAACAACAGGTCTTGTTCCCGTAAGCATGGCCTCTGTGATCATCCACATCCCTCAGTACACCAAGGAGAAGAACCCACTCATGTACCTGACCGAGGTCCACACAGACAAGGTAAGGAAAACAAAGTAGCTTGTAAAAATGTATCTTTCCTTGGAGTGACTGGTTCTGTTGTTTTATAGATGGAAAATAGAAGATAACTCTTACGTACCCCGAGAACCAATGAACTAACATTTAATTTTGTATTAGAAGCCAAATATTACTTTTAAAAAGAATATTTGACTTAAAAATTTATAAACAGCAGAAATTATTCTAAAATCTCTTCCCTGGTGAGGTGAAGATTGAACTTTGTCAGGTCCTTGTTAGGAGAGAAGACTGGGCAGTGAGAGTCTGAACCCACATGAGTGTGCAGTAGGTCTACACACCGCAGTAATAACTGGTGTTCAACCCTCAGGCCTGGACTTCCCCGCAGTAGGACAACTCAGCCCAGCCTGTTCATTGTAATCACCCAGTTCTATTTTAAAGAAGAGTGAAGCCTTGAAAATTAAGTTGGAATTGCTAAAGATAAGACCTTGAGTATTAGTGCTTTTCTGTGAAGTTTTCCAGTGGTTCTCTCGGGGAACCTCTTCTCTGTTCAAAGCAGACTGCAGATCTGCTCACCTTTAAGCTAGCACTGAGCTCATCTTACAGTTGTGCTTTTCCTGGTCATCAAAATCCTAAACTGTTCCACAGAAAAGAACCCTACACTCACAGTGTATTCGCATTACAAATCTATCTTATCACAGGGGCTTTGTGGTAGTCCCCTTTGCAATCTTACCAAAAAAAAAAAAAAAAGCCTAAGCCTTAATACTTTTATAAAGAAAAAACAAATGTTCAAAAGTTCACAGTTCTAGACGTTCAGGGACATGATTTCAGCTCTAGGGAAGACCTCACGGTGGATGGCAGGAGAAGCCCGTAAATGGGTGGAGAAAAAGAGAGAGGAGAGGGGCAAACAGACAGACAGACAGAGACAGAAGAAGAGGACTGGGGGCAGGAAGAGAGAAAAGAAAGGGAAGGGGAAGAGGAAGAAAGACACAGTGACCAAATCAGAAGCCAAAGATAGGCTGGAGTGCCACGCTCTCTTCCAAGGACTCACCCAGTTAACAAACAGATCTATCACTAGACTCCAGCTGTTTCCTTCCGACATTGTCACCCTAGGGACCAAGCTTCCATGAACCTTGTGTCACAAACCACATCAAAAATGGAGCAGTCTATAAAAGCTATCCATGTTATCAAGTCACATTAAAACACTGAATTCAGTGGTTCATCTTAATGATCACAAGAAGTTTGGCCAAATTAGTGCTGTGGAAATCAGCCCAACAGCTCCCCTACCCCCTCCCCTGACAGATAGCATGACACAGGATCATCACTAAAAGAGTTTGCTTCCAAATCTGATTCTGTGTTTTCCTTTAGGCTGGTGACATCAGTTGTAAAGCAGAAACAAATCCACTGCACCTGGGACAGAGACCTTCTTCTATATCTTTCAAGAGCGAAAACTTCCGGCACTTAAAAGAATTGGTGAGAACAGATTAACAATTGAAGTTTCTTTCAGCAATTTAGGGTTTATTTTACCTGAAATCAAGAGCTGGTTCATAAAGTTTTCTCATTTTTTGCTTTTGATGGCTTATAGGAATTAAAAGTTATGAAATACATTCTCAAATTTACGTTATTGAAATTATTACTTATGCTACTACTTATCAATTATATGTCCAGAGTTTATGATATCAAAAGGGTGCATATGAAATAACTATCTCTGTGTTGTGTATTTTAAAAATACGGCAGATCTATGAAGCAGCTGGTCATCTCCTTTCAATATAATAACCGATGACTTTTTTGTAACTGTTAAATATGCTATGCTTTCTGTCATTTAATATTTTATTTTCTCCTATTCCTGAGTTATATCTTTTTTGGGGGAAAGACATTAATCTAGCTACATCATACTTTGGAGCTTGGCATATATTCTAGACACATATTAGATATTCAAGTAAGTAACTGATGATCTCCTAGTTGAAACTTTTCATTATAACTGTTTAATTTTGTGAAGGATAGGAGAGAAGCAGGAAAATAATGTAAAATTGTGTTTGTTTTAATGGCATTAATGCACTTGGAGATATAGGTATGCTGTTGTATAAGTGGCCCACGCTACCTTTTGTCCTTGGCAGTGGGCCAATATAACACACCTTTAAAAATACAGGTTTTTTTGGTAGTTCAAGCTGGCCCTGAGCTCAGCCTTGAACTCACAGCAATTCTCCTGCCTCTGCTTCCCAAGTGCTGGGATTACAGACATGAACCGCCACACCTGGCACTGTGGTATGTGGATCTGATTACTGGTGAGCGTGAGTCTTCACGACCAGCATTGCCATATGTGGTAACCGGGAATCAAACCCAGGCCCTTGCACTTGCAAGGCAAGCACCGGAAACACTGAGCTAAATCCCCAGCCCAATACACCTTATTTTTAAGGCAAGTTTAGGTTCATAGTAAAATTAAGTTGAATCTTCAATCAATTTTCCATATAGCCTGTCTTCCCACATAATCACCATCTCCTCCCCTATCAAAGTGATACCATTGCTACAATATGAACTGACATGGGTGTATCACTGTCAACCAAACTCCATTTTTTACCTTATGGTTTACTGTTGTCATATAAAAATCCACACTCTAAATTTTAACAAATGTATAATAATGTGAATCCACAATTACAGCATCATAAAAAGTAGTTTTACTGCCCCCCAAACTTTGTGTTCTATCTGTTCATCTCTCCCTCCTCAAACTCCTGATAACAACTATTCTTTTAACTTTTTATCAGAGAAATTAATCTTCATGTTTAGGTTGAATGATTAAGTTATAACATTGCTTGATAAATGTTTACTGCTTTAGCTAACTAGTACATTGTTGATAAGGTGCGTTTTATTACTGTTAGTAGGATAAACGCATTTGTATATTCACTTCACACACTTCTGTTTCTTCTCCTCACTTGCCTATACAGATTAAAAAATGTCTAGAGGAAAGAGTGTAGTTGTTTCATTTTGTAATATAGAACCAAGACCCCTTGGGAAGGTATTATAAGGCCGAGTAGTTCTTGAGATTTCCTGTTTCCTCTAATCCTTCCCACCACTGGCCTTTATCTATCTTCATAAACCTTTAGCACTTATTTTTTTACACCCATACTAACCCTCTCTTCTTTCCTTGTTGACTCGAATGTGAAAGGACTGCAGAACTGCTTCCTGTAGTAATGTGACCTGCTGGTTCAAGGACCTTGACATAAAAGGAGAATACTTCATTAATGTGTCTACCAGAATTTGGAACAGGACTTTTGCTGCAGTAAGTACGAGCTTCGTCCA
>PVIR01029851.1:0-20766 GCA_004026965.1 Petromus typicus
TCAGCTAATGTTTTGAGTCACTGGGTTAAATAGAAACTATCCTCAAAATTAATTTTAACAGTTTCTTTCACTTTTCTAAAAGTGGCTGCCAGAAAGTGTAGAATTGTGCAGCACCTCCCAGCATGGCGACCTGTGAGTTTCCCCTCTGTCCTGGCAGTTACCACCAAGCGCTCGACACCCAGCTTCCCACCCATTACCAGCACCATGAGTTGTCAAGGCAGTGGCGATGCCGACCACCCTGCACCAGCACCTAATTTACTACGCCTCAGTTTTCATCAGGGCACGCACCTATCTGTCTGTTTCATGACATATTTATATTTCTTTGCATATATAGTCACCATCTGTCCACAGCCCCACTGCTCCCAGAATGCCAAGCTTCACAAGGACAGAGGGGCCTTACTGCCCCCTGTACTGCCGTGTCCCTAACACCTGGCACAAGGCCAGGCATGTACGGAACTTGATACACATTTTTGGATGAATGAATTAATGAATACACAAACTTTTTATTTTTTTCTTTTTTAGTTTTTCGAGTCATGGTTTCTGTCGTTCAGGCTGGTCCTTACCTCAGCCTCAGACTCAGTGATCCCCCTGCCTCCGCCTCCCAAGTGCTGGGATTATAGGTGTGAGCCACCACACCCAGCACTGAGGTATGTAGTACTCAGTATGTAGTACTGATTGCTGGTGGGTGTGAGGCACCCACCTGGTACTGTTGTATGTGGTTACCGGGGATCACACCTAGGTCCTCGCACTTGTAAGGAAGGCGCCAGAACCACTGAGCTAAATCTCTGGCCCAAATACACTTCTGCATGTAAACATGAAATAAAGAGCATGTGATGAAAACTAAGTCTCCTGCCTCCAACCCCTACACAGCCGTTTCCTTCCCTACTGACAGGCCAGCTCCCAAATAACCTCCCAGACACATTCCAGGGGTACATGAACATTTGCAAAAATGTCCTCCTCTCTCTACAGGCATAGCTGAAGAGTTTATCAGTTTTCAAATTGCTTATTTCACTTAATAATAATGTCTATCTACCTCAGATGACTATATAGTGTTGGTTCAATATTTATTTTGTTAGGTGGATAATGTTTACTTTTATGGCTCTAGTAGGTTGCTTACCAAGTGCTTCAGTAATGGAAAAGCTATCAGTGTTACAAATACTGCTATAATGACTGTAATATATGTCTTCATACACATTAGTTGTACTCACTGGACGTCACAATTTATTCTCCCTTTAGAAATGTATGACAATGTCCATCTTTCACCAATCTAGTGCGTTGTTAAACTTTATTTGGGACAATTTGTGTGTTAAAAAAAAGTATAGTGTTGGCCTTGTTTTGGCTTTAATTCATTATGATTAAGGTTGAATATCTTCGTGTGATTATAAAATTGAGGGAAGTCACAGGAACAGTGACTGTCCCTGTTGGTACTGACAGTGACAGTACCAAAATTTTGCTTCCCGACCTATAAGTAGACATTATCAATGAACATGCTATGTTTACTCATCCTATGGGCTCTGTATTTCCAATTGATTATGCTTTACTTACAAATTAATTATCAATGGGTATATACTATTTCATTAACTATCCTTTATGCTTTAATACTTTAATGTCTCCATTTAAATTTCAAATCCTTGATCCATCTGGAATCTAAAATGAAACAGCCAAGACTTTCTCCCCCTTAGATGGTCACAGGTCAGTTAATTGATTTTCTCTTCTGCTCCACCGATCTACCAATTCATATGCCAATACCACATAATTTTATTTCATTCATTCTTAACATTTCCAGAATAAGCAGAGTCAGAAGGAGAAAGTGTAAAGCACTTTTCCTTCCTGTTACTACTCTTTGAATTATTTATTAGCAACTTGTAAAGGATACCAGGTAGTTTCAAATATACTACAGTACTAAAAAGGCAAATTACTAGGCAGCTAAGGCCGGGGATTTAGCCCAGTGGTTCCGGTGCCTGTCTTACAAGCGCAAGGACCCGGGTTCGATCCCCGGTAACCACATACCATACTGGGCGTGGAGACTCACACCCCAGCAGCAACCAGTACCACATACCACAGTGCCGGGCGTAGTGGCTCACACCTGTAATCCCAGCACTCGGGAGGCAGAGGCAGGATTGCTGTGCTGTGAGTTGGAGGCTGAGCTCAGGGCCAGCCTGAACCACAAAGTGAGACCCTGTCTCAAAAAAAAAAAAAAATTACTAGGCAGCTAGTTCTGGAATAGGCAATGTATTTTGTGAAGAGTCTACAACTGTAACACTGTTATTTCTCAATTCAGCCAGCCACCTAAGACGCAATCTGTCATTGAGAGCACAGAAAACCAGGAGAAAAGATATTTATTCGAAAAATGATTCAAGTGCTATGGTTCAAAAACACCACCTTCATAAATGAGACACATGCAAATAAATCAAAATTAATTTGAAAAGATGGCATAATCAGCTGGTCACATCAAATGTTAAAAATAAGTAAAACAGGGGGCCGGGGATTTAGCTCAATGGTTCCAGCACTTGTCTTGCAAGCGCAAGGACCCGGTTCCATCCCCGGTAACCACATACCTATACTGGGTGTGGAGACTCACGCCCAGCAGCAACCAGTACCACATTCCACAGTGCCGGGCGTCGTGGCTCACGCCTGTAATCCCAGCACTCGGGAGGCAGAGGCAGGAGGACTGCTCTGATGAGTTTGAGGCTGAGCTCAGGGCCAGCCTGAACTACAAAGAGAGACCCTGTCTCAAAAAAAAAAAGTAAAACATAGCATATCCTTATACAATATGTACCTTTCAGGTGGGAATAAAGAGAAGTCAATAAAATTCACAATTATCCATAATTAAAATACACAATTATGTGTAAACATACTTCAATATTTTAAAAAAATTTTCTATTTAATAATTAGTCTAGCTATAATATACATTGCTGATCTGCACGTGCTGTCACTTTGACGCTCTAATTTGTCGCACCTGTACTCAACTATGCTTAGCAAAGTTCTAAGATGGTATTCAAAGGCAATCCCTACTACTAAATTTGACCTTGAGGAGCCACAGCAGCCCTCTAATTGGGACTGGCCGGGAACAGAAGATAAAAGCTCACACTGTCTTCAAAGTATAAAGGTTAGGTGATCTCTGGGCCCTCTTCTGTGTTTGGTTCAAAATGGACACAGCATCCTACAGTGCAGATAGACAGGGGCTCTGAAAGCGCATTCCTGCTTTTCACCGGCACAGAAGCAAGGCCTGGATGTTTCTGTAGCTGTTGGAATGTGGGACTTTAAAAATTCGCTCCAACGGGCCACCTAACGGGAGTCTTTCCAGGAACCAGAGAAACAATCCTGGAAATGCTGTGACGAGGCTCCACACGCCAAACACACACTTTAAAGAGACTGTCCTATCTGTCAGTCTTGTCCTACAAGATTAAATCTCTAGGCTTTAATAAGCACTTAAAAGATCCCTTTTCTAATTATTACCTGCTCACTTTATATCTTATATCCAGAAACATCAACAGGGAAAAACATTTCTACCTCTATCTTCCCACATGCGCAGATGTGAACGGTGCTGTTTCCTTTCTTCAGCAAACTCTTTAAGTTTGGGATATTACAACTGAGTTAATTTACTTTATTAAACCTCCAAGAGAAAAGGTTTTGGAAACCACTCAGTCCCGGGCGGGGGATTCATCTAGCACAGTGGTGCTGTGCCTGACCAGCAAGTCCAAGGTCCTGGGTTCAGTGGGGTAGAGGGGTTTGGTTCATTTTCTTTTGGAGGGGATATTGCAAAAGTTTTTGGTGTTTTTCATTGGCCATTCAGTCTATTTTCACCAAGTTTCTTGCAGGATATACACATATATATTGTGTATATTGCATGTGTGTGGCCAGCGAATCAAACCTGGAGCATGCGTTCTACCGCGCAGCCACATCCCCAGTCCTGCCTTTCACTATTTTAAGAATATTCACCCTAAAACATTGTCTCTTCTATGAATTTGGTCCTGCTGCTTTTTTACTGTCTCTGTATTTAGTTAAAACACATAATTATGTCCTTTTTCTGTGACTTTGTTCAGTCAAGGAAATCTTTTAATTAATTCTCTCATTTCTTTTCCACTTGTCTGAGAGGAAATCTGCTTCTTTTCCACATGTACCTTTCGGTTAGTAAGTTAGAAGTTGCTATTTGCCCTCAAACAACTTGGTCCTTCCACTCCTTCACAGCGATTCTTTTTTTTTTGCCCCCCTGGGAACTGGGGACTGAATTCAGGACATGGCGCTTGCAAGGCAGGTGAGGCACCACTAGCTAAATCTCCAGCTCACAGCAGTTCTTCTTAAATGCCCTAGGTCCTAACATGCCCCACAAGGGCTGAGGTGAGGGTGGAGGCCTGTCTTACTACATAAAAGTGCTTATTTTGAACCAGTGCCTCAGGGGATTCTTGTAATGAGGCAAGACTGAAAGATGTTTCAAGTCCCCCCTTTCTCTCTGTTCAAACTAAGGAAGTAGTACAGTGTAAGCCAACACTACTATCCTGAATTTTTAATTTCCCTCTTAAAAAGAGAAGAGTTGAGCACTCTTATTTTTTCAACCAGTGTTGCGTGTGTTGTGATGTTGGGCACTGAACCCGGGGCCTCAAGCACGCTGGGCAAGAGACCAACCACTGAGCTGCATCACAGCCAGATGTTTTATTTTCTTTTTAGCCCATTTTCAGCCATTACTTTTCGCGCTGCTGCCAGTTGATACATTTACCACATGGCAAGCAGACCTTGTTTACAGGCTTAGTAAAAGAGAAGGGCCAGAAAACAGCACGTTTTATCTCATACCCACAGCCACAGAATGTCTGGAGTAGATCAAGACGGCGGGTGCAGCCACAGATGGGCATGAGAGCAGAACGCCCGAGAGGGCTTCTTCGGAATCATTCTCATGACAACGCTCACAACCACATCTGAGATGGCAACCGACGTGAACCAACAAACGATTTCAAATTCATAGTTGAAGTATATTTTTTCTAGTGTTTACAAATGGTGACCGTAACTGGAGACAGATTTTTTTTTTAATAAAAAAAAACTGGGTTCTTGAAATGGACAGACACTCAGAGCAAAGATTGGTCATTAGTTTCAAGCAGTTCTTTTCCTTAGAAGATAAAAAAGGGGGTAACTGTGTTCCCTCACACCATACCAAGTAGCTCATTCAAAATCCTAAGTTACTGATATTCTTACTTCAATATGACAGTTCACTTAAGGTCTAAAATTGAAGCTATCTACTTTTTTTTTTGGAATCAGGAATCAAACTCAGGACCTTGCGCTTCCCAGGCTGGTGCAATGCCACTGAGCTAAATCTCCAGCCCTATATTATCTACATTTTTAAAATGGCTTAAAAGCTAGAAATTTTAAAGTTAGTAACTGACATCAACAAAACCTTTTGGTATTAAAGCTTATCTCTTTTTCTAGATATTTCTAAATGAGTTCTGTGTCCACCTGGCACACAGTAAGCTCAGTTAGTGCTTTCTTCATTTTTGTCAGAAATTGCCAAAAGAGTTGCCAAATTTTCGCCACAAGTGAGCAAAACGCTAAAAACAAAGTTCTCTGTGGAAGGTCTCTAGCTTTCGTTATTACTATAAAAGTCATTTGAAAATCAGTTGCTTGAAACTTGGAAGAAACAATGTGATTACACAACTGGTTCCTAGATTCACCTGAAAAGCGGTGAACTCAGACTGTTTTCCTACATGGCTACTAATGTTACTCCTAATTTTGCAGCGCAAGATAGAGCACATATTTAACATGTGCTTTTAAGCAGGATCTGATGTTCATTACTACTTGCTTAAGAATATTAAGAAGTGCAAAGTTGCCTGGAAAGCTGGTGCATGCCCGTGAACTCAGGAGGCTGAGGCAGGAAGATCACTGAGTTCCAGGCCAATCTGGGTTACAGTGAGTTCAGGGCCAACCTGAATTACAAAAGGAGATCTTGACTCAAGAAAAGAAAAAAGAAGAGGCTGAAGGAAAGAAAAGCATGAAGTTGCAATGTGTATACATGCATATTGTACAGCAGCAGGGAACTGTGTTACTTGTAAAAGTAGCTCATTATTTCAGCATTACTAATCCCACAAATTCAAAATCCTTTTTTTAAAAATTTGCCTGCTTTCATCACATACATCTTGCTTGCAAGTACTTCTTTCTTGCACTTTCCATGAGATAAACAACCCTCTCCCCTTTTTTTTATTAGCAACCAGTCTGTTTATAATCTTCCTTTTCTAGATAGAGGTAGTCCACAACACACCATTGCAATAACCTCCAAAATGTTTCCCTCGCGTCTCTTACTCAAAAATCTCTGGCATAAGTCTCAAGTTCTTCACTGAAGACAAAATGATCTATCAACACATGCAACTGATGTTTCCTGTTTCAATTTCATTTTAAGCTTTTGTGCAATCAAACTTTTCCGTGTGTGTCCTGTATATTTTATATGAAGTAGGCTAAAAAATATTATATGTGATTTAATGACTCTTTTTCTCATCGCTTAAATGCACTAAAATTAACTTTCTCACATTTTCATTATACACAATTTTTGAAGATTAAAAATTATTTCTAAAGTGTTACTCATTGTTATTCTGTACTGATTTTCATTCCTGAATATAAAAGAATAAATTTTAAATGAATTATAAATGACAGAGTTTCATTTATTCACTGATTAAGTCAGATTTATGACCCCTCCCCCTCATTCCAGCTACTGTGAGTTTTGAATGAAACAACTTCAATTGTAACAGAAGAAACATCTGTTGCTTTTTTCTTCCTCAGGGCCTTCCTAACTGAAAGAGAAGCAACCGCCAGCCCTCCTCTCCCACTCCCCCTCCCTACTCCACCCTAAGTGCCTTAAAATGCTCTTAAAGTAAATGTTCTACAAATACTACTTGCTTAAGAATATTAAGAAGTGCTTTTAAGATAGCACTTTATCGACTTAAATGTTAGTTTATTCAAAAATACTCACTTCTTCAAAGAAAGACTCAATACCATGTACATCCAAAAACCAGACCTGTGCCTGATAAAATATAATTGGAAGTCAAATGCAGGCATCATGGGTGTACTTGAAATGATCAATCAGCCCAATCAAGTTGTTACACATTCTCGCCTCTCTCAGGGCCGTTCAGGGCTAAGATTTTCTTTCCACTATCCAGATTCATACAGCATCTTGCACGCTGTATTTTCTTTGCCAACCCAAGGCTAACATAATGGCAGTCACTACCCCAAGAGGCAGACACCAAATGGTGCCACCCACACTCTCACACTGTGCCTCATAATAAACCATAAAGCAGTGGAATGCACCGGCCCCTTTATGAGCAAACAATGCCTGAGCTTCATTAGAATACAGCTGACATTTTCAAAGCACAAATACTTTTAAGAAAAATGTGCTAGAAAAAAATAGCCATGAAGCAGCTATAAGAGCTGAAATATTTTTCAAGTGTCAGGCTGATTTCCAAAGAATCTGAGGAAACATATTTTGCTGTTGACAATTTAAAATGATTATGGATGGAAAAAAAGGTTTAATAAGGGCAAACCTTATTTTATTGACTACTTAAAAAAATGAAAGTAAAAACTATCACTTGGATGGCTTTCACAAGTAATAACCACGAAGCGCCTTTAAAATTAGTATCTTCAACCACTTCTTAAGCTCCTGAATGAAGAAAACTGAGCTCCAGAATTATTTCCACATTTTAATTAATTTATATAAGTAGGGATAAACTAGGCTAACTCTACCCCTCCCCCCCACCCCACCCCAGGGCCGGTAGTTTTTTCTGCCTCTAAACAGCAAGGACGTCTTAAAATCAGGTTGCTCCAGGCTGTTTTTCAATTCAACACTCCTACTGTTTAAAGAATATAAAACAAACACTAAAAACTCACCCAGCGGTAAGAAACAAACTGCTCTCTCTTACCTGGTCTAAGGAAGCATGCCTCTCTCTGCAGTACCAACAACACTCTACAGTCTTTGTTACCATTCAGTGGAAACTTGAGACTGTGTCAGACGGAAGCAATCGAACTCAGAAATGCTCAATTTAAAATACTTCTCAGTAAAACTAAAGAGATGCTCAAGAAAACTGTAAGGTTAACTGGTTTTCAAAAGACAAACTGCATACTGTTTAAGGTAACAAAGACACTTCAAAAGAAATGGAAAGTATAGGTCTTAAAAGAGGAAGGTGCTTTTTTATGTAGAAGCTTGCTTTCTAATTAAAAGGGCTTTCTTAAAATTAAATAAAGTAAAAGTAGTAAAATGAAAAAAAAATGCCTTAACTCCAAGCTAATATTTTTCTAAATATCATTTGAATTTTAATTAGCTTAAAAATAAGATTAACTTACTCATGAAACCTGCATAATTTGAATTGTACATGTCAGGGTATTTGCTGGCTCCGAAGCAGTCACAGAGCAGGAGATCTTAACGCATCTTGAAAGCAGCGCAAAAGCACCATGGGTTTCACAGGGGAAAAAAGAGGAGAAACTCTTGAAAAACTGGTCAGGGCTTTTGAACCTGTAATAACTGCCCAGCTCTTGTGGGAGGAGAAAAAAGTCCTGGTCCTGCCCCTGAGATAGGAGGCCACGCTTCAACGCCACGGTGAATGACAGGCCCATTTCTGATATCAACAAAGAACAGCTTAGTTGTGCTTTATTTTTTTCCCCACTTTCCCACACAGAAGTTTAAAATTTTTCAGGTTAGTCCCTTCGTATCTAGGATTAAGTACCTTTCTCTGTTTTTCTCAAGAGGGAATCCAATTATATTGTTCTGGTTCTTAAAGTGATTAATTAATTTTACATACCTCATCATCTTACTGAGTTTTCCTAGGCAAGAAGCTGAACAAAAAATGACCTTGTATGTTCCCTTCCAAATCTTTTTTTGTAACTGTATTTCTAATTATCAATATTAGCATGCTTTTCCTTTACTCTGGTATATAGCACAAACAGAAAAATAGGGAACATTAAGGAAACTGAAATAATACAAATTTTAACTAGATAGATGTAAAAATAATTTACACAAGTGCATACATACTTATGATTGCACACATACCAAATGACAAACATTTCAACCAACAACATATATTTTACTGAATACTAATTATAAGCCAAGTACTATTTTGAGAACTGGGGATATAGCAGGGAACAAGACAGACAACAGCCAAATAACTATACCTGTCTTCGGCAAGTTTATTGCAGCTCGTATCTTAGTTCCCTCTGAGAACAACTATCCGACAGCCTGACAACAGTACCTTTCCTCCTTTGATTAGTAATCACCTGAAGTGAAATACTCCCTTTTGAATATCTTGACAATAGCATCAAGAAGACAAGCATTTCATGCTCTGTTATATCTGTCTAAAACGGTACCTGTTAGATATTCAAATATGTATTGAAAGATCAGAAAGATTTTTCTTGTTCAAACTTTTCCTCTGCCAAGACAAATTACACTTTCATGCTTAAATATCCCAACATTGACATAGTAAAGGTATAAATTAAATTGGGTTGTAAACACATACTTAAACAAAATTGAAAATACAACCTGAAGTACCTGTATCTTTTCATATTTCAAATGTTCTCACTCTCAGATCTGAGTCCACTGTAACGTGAATAAATATTTGAGTAAAATAAATCTGTTAAACTACTATAAAGTAAATTTCTATGGACACATTTAGAACTTCTGACGAAAATAGAAAAACTTTGGAAATTACACATAATCTCACGTTTATATCCACGTATATTCCCATAACTGGAGACTTTTAAATTCTCGATCCTGCTTTTGTACCATTCTCGATTATCTTATCAAACAATCTTTCCTACAGAGAAAACAGGCTTGCATCTCTAATCTGCCAATCAGCTAGGAGGCTCAGCTCCCCCTCATCACCTGAGGCCAGGCAGCTCAGGAACTGGGCATGGTCACAGGTACTCTGTGACAGTCTTAAAAGGAAACTAAACTTCCAACTACTCAACTACGGTCACCACACTTTTAAACTGTGGAGCAATGTGATGGCCGCGATGTCCCACGATGAGCAAAATACAAGGTGGAACTGAAGCAGGATTTCGCTGTTCTTTTGGGAGCAATTTTCCTTCTTCCTAACTATGATTTATTCTTTGTCTGACTGACTATTTGGGGGAGGTCAGGGTGTCTTTTTTGGTACCAGGAATTGCTCTAAGGGCCTCATGCCTGCCAGGCACGTGCTGCACCACTGAGGTACAACCCCAGCTCCACGAGTAACTACAGAGTGTACCAGGTAGTGGCTACCTACTGTCTCTTCCTGAGACAGGACTTCCCTCCGTACGGCCACTTGCTTCCTTCTCGGTGCCCCCCGCTTCATTCCCGCCTGCTGTCCTCCAGCAGACTCCCTGCCCTTCCAGCCACTGCACTGCTCTTTCTGCCAGGCGGCAAGAGCACAAATTGTCTTCTAAAACGCTCCTTGGCGAGGGCAGAACACAGTGTGGGGAAATGCCCGGACTTCTCGAGATTACAAGAAAATTCACCTCATGTACCTCCTTTCAAATACTTTCTTTTTCATCTTACACATTTACACACCATATTAATTACAACTACTATTTAATCAGAAATCACCAAAGGGGGCTTAGCATTCTCTTTCCAGGGTAGGATGCTGACTTCTCTGGACAAGAATTTGCTGTTTTTCTTCACAGCCTGATCAACTATTCACCACATTTAAAGACACCTTCATGATTGTTGGGCAGAAATGACACTATGATAGTACACCAACAGTTTTTACGTGTCTCATGTCTGGCAGCTCCAGCTGCCTACCCAGACCCATATAACTCGAGAGTAAAAATTAGCTATTCTGTGCCTATATTTACTTGTTCAACTAAAATGTCTAATCTTAACAAGTACAAGATCGAAAGCAAAAAGTTCCTGCTGCCACTTGTATGAGTAAATGCTAGTTTCCTAAAAATATCACACAGTAAATAATTTTATCTTTGCTTGCTCTTCTTCCAATTTTTGCCCTTTAAATATAGACATTTTTCAATATTCTAACCTTAATGCTTGCTATACTTTTTTTTTTTTTTTTTTGAGCCAGGGTTTTGCTTTGTAGTTCAGGCTGACTCTGAACTCAATAGTAGCTGACTAGCCTTGGACTCAAAGCAATCCTCCTGCCTCTGCCTCCCAAGTGTGGGGATGACAGACAGGCGCCACCATGTCCTGCCTGCTTGTTATCCTTTGAATCTGGAATGAGTCCAAAAGGCCTGTACCTTAAAAGGGTTGGTCCCCAGGCCACAGCACTACTGGGCAGTAGCTGAACCTTTATGACGTGAGCCAGTGGGAGGTTTTAGGTCACTGAGACCTAAAACCTAAATCTGCTGTGCCAGATTCTTTCTCTTTTAATTCCTGGTCACAAGATGAATGGGCTTCCTTGGCCAAACTGTTCCTACTGCGAAGCTCTGTGCTGCCCAAAGGCAGACAGCACAAAGCAATCCGACCAATCAGTAACACATCAGAAGCTCCAAAACTATAAGCTAGTGTTAATTCTTCTTTCTTTCAGGCAGATTTATCTCAAGTATTTGTTACTACAGAAGCAGAAAGCTGACTAACACAATACTCCTTTCTTTAGGACCTACATTCTCTCTTTGGGGGACATTATCTACTTCTATGGATTTAAACCAGTAGAAAGATGACTACAGAAATATAACAATGTATGCTTCTAGCCCTGCTCCTTTCTGCTCTAAACTCTTCTTCACCTATTGAGCATCTGTCTATGTATTACAAAATCTCAGATCTTAACTCCTTCACTAACAAAACTGTCTTCCTTCCCAAACCAGCACATTCTATGTTCCCTTTTCTTGTTAAAGGTGTCAACATTTAAAATAGACAGTGCTTTTCTTCTTGTCTCATCCTTACCCACTAAGTGATTTCTTGCTGGTATATCTCCCAGTTAAAAATAAAACAAACAAATACAACTTTTGATAATCAATCATCATCCAGAGCTGTATTATCCAAAGTGGATCCAGACTCAGAACACATCCAGACCCAATTACACCTACAGGAGCTCTTACAAACTGCCTTCCCATCCAATAGCAACCTCACCCATCCCATCAACAGTGTCCACAGACTTCTCTTTAGCCTTATGATTCATATTTTAAAAATGGAAATTCACCAATATCAAATAACTTCCATAAATGTTAGCAAATAGTAGAACTGAGATTTCAATCCAGTTTTGGACTTCTCAATGTTTATATATTATGTGGACATTATGACTATGGATATTAGTTATAGCTATGAAGGCAATGAGACTATCAAGAGGCTAAAACTTAATATTGTTCTTAATTTCATATACTGGTCTGCTTGTGCTAAGGAAGCTACTGCAGATGGGGATAAAATAAGGAAGATAATTTCTCCAGCTTATGTAAAAATTTTTGATGAATCCCTCAACAAAAACATTATATAAAGCCCGTGCTTTTCCAGGATTATTTCCCAAAATCCTTGGTGCATGAATTATTTCCTACTCCTTGAACAGACCATGACTGTCATGTCTAGGTTTCAATTTTTTTCAGTTGGTGAACTAAAATGTTACCTACCTCCTTGGTTAAGATATTCCCAATTCACTGCTGATGTAGGCCTGGCTCCACTTTGAGTTCCCACAGCACTGAGCCACGCATTTATTACATTCATCACAGTCCTCTGCAGTTCACATAGTTGTCACTTCCAGTGGTTTCTGTGTTCCTCAACAGCAGATTTTCAGCTCCATAGTCATTCTGTTCTCTCTCTGTACCTTTCCTGGCTGCAATACTATGAATATGAATTATGTACCTAGTATCTCATGAACAAAGAATTTAATGATCGAGTATTTTTAATGGCTGTTAAAATAGCTACACCAGCCAGTCGTGGTGGCTCACGCCTGTCATCCCAGCAGTTGGGAGGCAGAGGCAGGAGGATTGCTGTGAGTTCAAGGCTAGACTGGGCTACACAGTGAGCTCAGGGCCAGCCTGCACTACAAAGTGAGACCCTGTCTCAAAAAGCTAAAAAACAAAACAAAAACCTACACTGACCACAAAACATACTTCAACTACACTGGTATTCTTTCTAGGCTCTAAATGATTAAACAGATGGAATTTTATAACCACCAGTAACTTTGTAATTAATAATTACCAGCAATAGTTGCCTTCTCTGTTAGCACCCTGCGATTCTGCCACGTTTCTGAAGCACGCCAGAGGGATTCCTGTTTTCACGTGGAAACTCAGGCGGCAATCTTGCCCCGTGTCTCTCCCCCTCTTCTAATTCTACGGGTTCCTCGGCATCCCGGGGGAAGTTCCAACTCTGCCACAGGGTTTCTATCTCTGGCCTCTTTTAAGTCTAACCTTCCGTCTTTGAACTCCTATAAAAACACAATAAATATCAAAAATATGTAGCTAAAATACAAAAGCTTTAAGAATTTCGTTATAACTTTTAAGTTATATGATAATTCTTTTTGAGACAGGGTCTCACTCTGTAGTTGAGGCTGGCCCTGAGGCTCACTGTGTAGCCCAGTCTAGCCTTGAACTCACAGCAATCCTCCTGCCTCTGCCTCCCAACTGCTGGGATGACAGGCATGAGCCACCACAACTGGCATTGTGGTATGTGGTACTGGGGATCGAACTCGGCATTTTGTGCTTGCCAGGCAGATGCCTGAACCACTGAGCTAAATTCCTGTATCCTTCCTGGATATCCTCTCAAGTGCTGGCCATAGGATAAATTCTTCTTCTTCTTCTTTTTTTTTTTTAGTTTTTTTGAGACAGGGTCTCACTTTTGTGGCTCAGGCTAGCCCTGAGCTCAGCCTCAAACTCACATCACAACAATCCTCCTGCCTCTGCCTCCCGAGTGCTGGGATGACAGGCGTGAGCCACCACGCCCGGCACTGTGGTATGTGGTACTGGTTGCTGCTGGGGTGAGTCTCCACGCTCAGCATTGTACGTGGTTACCGCGGATGGAACACAGGCCCTTGCGCTTGCAAGACAGGCACCGGAACCACTGAGCTATATCCCCGGCCCACACAAGTGTTCTTTTAGCTGAGGTGGAGAGAGCTCTCTGAGGGAAGTGCTGTTTCAGCAGCAACCTGTGAACTAAAGAGTTCTTAGCCACAGTAAAAGCAGAGAACATTCTAGGTAGAAAAGAACTACACAAAGGTCCATGCAAGACCCAAATTAAAAGTAAAGCGAGGGAGGGGTGAGCTCGGAGGCACTGCCCTTCCCTGGCCAATACATGGAGACTGCTCTGCGCAGAAGACTAAAAAATAATATAAGGATTACTATTATTTAAACACTAGTATGAGTACATAATAGTCTACTACACTGTTGCAGTATATTTTTATAAACAGATATTTATAGTCACCATATTTTATAACTATAAATAATTATGAAATAAACACTTCACACAAATCTGATTCTTTTCAAGTCACGAACTTCAGAAGGGTTTCTAATGGGTGAAAGAAAATAAAGCACTTTAAGGAGTTGGACTTACACAGCTAGTTTGCTTTCCAGAGTAATTGCACTGATTTATGTCCCTGACAGAAGAACAGCGAGTAAGCAGAAGGAGCCAAGAAGAACAGAAGCAAAAAATGTAAAATGAAGATACCAATTTCATACAGATCTTAATTACAAGAAAATTTCTGTTGATTTGATAGAGGAAAAATATTTTCTTTTACAATAGCTTTTTTTACACGTATTTTAAAAAACGACACATCATCACTGCACAAAATCGCAAAATATATAAAAGCACATGAGAAAAGAAAATAATCTGTACCTCAGCCACTCAAAAATAACAATGTTTCACGTACAGTAATTAAGCTTTTGATGTGTTTTTCTTTTTCCAAGAGGGAGAAATGCACCATACATGCTTAACTTCTTAAACATAACAAAATGTGCAGCTTTTAATGTTTCTGGAATATCACCACAGAAGAGCATCACAATGAATCCAGTAACCTTTCATGCTGCTTTCAATTTTTCATTATTATTATTCTTGTTAATGTTTTGAGACAAGTCTTGCCTACTTCAGGCTGGCCATGAACTCACTATGAAGCACAAGCTGGCTTTAAAATTCATGGCAATCCTCCTGCCTCAGCCTCTCAAGTGCTGGCATTACAGGCATGCTGTAATTTTTTAATATTACACATGGCTAATTTTTCATTATTATTAACATCTTTTACCCAAGTCTTCCCACAGATCTTTCTTTACTTTACCAGGATAAATCAACACAAAGAAAAACTGCTCAATCTATTAAAGCTCACACATTTTCCAGCCACTGATATGTACTAAGAAAAACATCCATGAGTTCAGTCTCCTCAATCTTCCCTGAAGTGAATATAACAACAATATCAACAAAACGATTCCTTTAATAATGTGACTGGAAAAAAACATTTAACCTCTAAAGTTTTATTCTGATTTCTTATGAAGTTGGATACACTTTGTGTGTATGTTTGTGTGGCACTGGGGATTAGACTCAGGACCTTGTGCTTGCTGGCCCAGATACAGTCATATTTTTATCAGTCATTTGCATTTCTTCAAGTACCCCTTCAGCTGCCCTATCTTTTCAGGTAATGTCAGTGTCAGTTGTTCATTTGTGTTACGTTCAGTTGTAGCACTTCCTGCATCTCCTCTGATCTATGGCAATCAATTCCACAGATTTGTCTTGTTTACTATGACTTTGACAGTTTCAAGGCATACTGCTCAGGCATTTTGCAAAATACCACTCAATTTGGGTTTATCTGATTGCCTTTTTTCTCATGGTTAAGACTGTAGTTTGGAGTTACTGGAAGTAAAATCTGATCACTTCACACCTAGGGTTAATGTGATTAAATGACTGACTGATGAAGCTAGCCTGAAGGATTATCTGGCTGAGGCGGTACTTTCTAGGTTTCTCCACTGTGAAATGATTTCCCTATACCCACCTGATACTTCTGCACAGCACTCTGCATGGTGGAGCCCATACATGAGGAGACAGGAGAGGTTAAGCTCTACTTCCTTGGGGGAGGAGGATCTATAAAAATTTTTGCAGAGATTTATCTCTTCTCACCTATTTATTTATTTAATGACATCTATAAGTATGTGCTCATATTTTATAATTTTGGTTAAAATCCTACATGATATTATTATTTTGTTGCTCAAATTGCTCATGCTTTGGCCACTGGGACATTTTTGAGTTAATATTCAGAATCATTTCTTTCTAAAGACTAAGATTTTTCTTAAAGGTTTAACTTCTTTGCCTCGATCAAACAGAATTGTTGCATACTGTTCTACTGGTGTAACAGATATGCCTGGACATAGGCAAATCCGAGCTTAGGTTTCTGCTGCAACTGCTACAGCAAATATTTATGTGATTCAGCATCCTACCAAACCGTCTTGTTAATACCAATAACTTTAAATTTTGACTTAAAGGCACACAATTACATGTCATATAAATGACTGTTACGTCTTCTTCCTTTCAATAACCACAGTTTTTTTTTTTTTTTTTTTTAAAGCTGGGTTGAACCTAAGGCCTCATACAAACTAAGCAGTTGCTCCACCACTGAGCTATATACTCCCTGGACCAGCATGTCTTATTTCTATTCCATGTACTTTAATTAGGATTAAGGAAAATGGTGCCAGAGACTTCATGTAGAATGGAGGAAGCTGCAAGAGAACGTTTCTCCAGACTTTATAAAAAGAAAAGGTCAGGTGATGTTCATCAGTATAACTTTTCTTGAGCCATTCGAATTAAAAGTCCAAGATAACCAAGTACACTGACAAGTTTCTTGAAAGAAACAGGACACACAACTGCTTCATCCATGGCAGAGAGGTATCTATCATATAAGCAATGAACAGACAGGCAAAAATACTAACAAATCTTTCTCTAAGTCAGCTAGGCCTTAACATGACAACAACTTGGAATAGCTGCAAGCTGAGGAAGCACCGGGAGTCGCGCCAGCTTCTATCAAGGGCTCACAGACTAGACTAGGGGCACCGCAGGGCACTGAGGTCCCCGCAACGGCGCACAAGCAAGTCAAGTCACCAGCTGCTACTGGCACAAGCCCCATCCCCTCCCTCGGACCCCTCTGTCCTAAAAATTAAGTCATCGCCCAATGGAGGAGGCACAACAGCAAATCTCTCTCTTACACTCAGATTAAATCTCAAATCTTCTCGAGAAGGAAGTGGAAAATCCAAAAGTCCTGCCCCACTCCTGTGAAGAGTAGAAGCAAAGATCCTTTCTGTGGTAGCAGGTCCAGGGGTAAGTTTGCTATTGCTCAGGAAAGGGCAAACAAAGCACAAACACACAGGAACCGAGATCAACGCTAAACAAGACGAGAACGTCACCTCTGTAAACCTAGCATGAGCAACACACAGTATCAGTCAACCACTGGAGAAAGACATGGAAAGACAGTCTTCCTCTGTGATGGGACATGAGAGGAGCTGGGAAACACAGGAGTCCACAGGAACCCTGAGGAAAACACGCCCAGCACTCAGGCCCAAAACAAGGTAATCGCTGTATGAGGTATGCTGAATCTAATCACAGAAATATCAAGTCCTCAACTCCAAACTTAATCGACTCCGTCCCACTGACATATGGATGGATAGAAGACAGGGACCCATTCTAGGCACGAATACAATCTACCTCCATCTCCGTTCTTTTACAGATGACATCTGGTATTAAATATGATCACAGGACACATAATAACGGGTATAGAGGGGATTACCACAAGATAACAGAACCAAAGGTACATATGACCTAGATGTCCGATTTATCATACAAGAGGGGCTCTAAAATAACTACTCTTAGGGCTGGGTTTTAGCTCAAGTGGTACTGGGCCTACCCTGGAAGCACAAGGGCCCAAGTTTGATCCCCAGTGCCCCAATAAACAAACAGACTGACAGACAAATAAATAAAAGATTTACCTTTCTCATCATTAGATTCAATGTTCAATAACTTCAAAATGTACCCCTGCACACAGAAATTACCTAACATGCATAAGGCACTGGACTCAACCCTTTGTACTGTATGTGTGTGTGTGTGGGGGGGAGACTCTAAATCAAAACACTAAAAAAGTATTGTGAGTTTTATGTCTATTTTTGGTAGTATGATGCTGGACTGATTGTGTCTACTTGAGTAAGTAACCTCAATTAAACTGGCTCAGCATAGGTTAAGGTAAGGATGATCTGTCCTAGGGAGGATCATCGCCAGGATAGTATAAAAAGGGAAACAAAGAAGGAAGGATTGCTTCTAGCTTGACTGGAAGAACTGCAGTCTTCATGTTCACCTTGGGCGTCGCCTCCTGGCTTCCAGTGCAGACTGTCCAGCCTCCAGCACCAACCAGCCCTGCAGCGTCAGCCTCCTACTGCAGACTCTTCGCCTCTTGATATGGACTTGCATGGGACACAACACTGAGTGCCAGGCCTTTGACTGGATCCTCCAGATGCCCAGTGTATAGACAGACCATTTGTACTCTTCTACACCTGACTCTGTGGGTGGCCACTGGAAGCCAATTTTGTAAATTCTTATATATATTTGTATATCTTCCATTAAATTTGCTTTTTCTAGTATGCATTGACTGATAAAGGTAATGTCCCAGATTCTGTACTGTGTACTTATCTCCTGACAGATTTTAATCCATATCCTCTGGCCACAGTAAACCACAGGTGAGAGTATTAACAGTTTCAGTGTACTCTGTCAGTCTTTCTAGGGAATTACCAAACCCATGAACTTCTAATTGATGTCAGAAGTGAGGGTAAGCTTTTATGCACTGCTATAAATAACTGACTTATTTCCTTAAGAGCCCTCTGTCAGATATGTCTTACAAATATTTTTCCTCAGTCTGTACCTTCCTTGTCCTTCTAATTAATCATGCTTTTGGTGTTCACGCCAAACAACCACTGTCAAAACCAAGGTCACTCAGATGTTCTCCTTTTTTTCTAGAGTTTTATCATTTCATATTTTACAATCAGATCTCTGACTGACTGGCAGTGATAGAGATTGATCCCAAAGTCTCATATACTCTAGATAAGCACTCTACTACCAAGTAAAGAATTAAAAGCATCACACTACAGTGATATATGCACACCCATGTTTATAACAGTACAGTTTGTAAAAGCTAAACCTTGGAAACAGCCGAAATGCTCATCAGTGAATGAATGGATGCAGATGGTTTTTTAAAATACAATGGAATACTACTCTGCCATAAAGAAGGACGAGTTTCAGATATTTATAGCAAAATGGATACATCTTGAAATCACACTCTTAAATAAATTGGGCACACATGTAAACATTGCATTATTTCTCTTGTGTGAGAAATCTAAAGTGGAAATCAGGACAAAAATGCATAACAGATATTGGGAAATGGGAGGAAAATGTTCAAATGGGAAGGGAGACTAGGGAGGAAGGAAGAGAAAGAAAGGAAGGGAACAGGAAAAAGTGAAAACAGAAGGAGGGAAGGGGTCTACGGGAGGGAGGGAAAGAGGGGGGAAGGGGGAAAGGGGGCAGGATATACCATGTACAGGGACAAATCCCATGATGAATGCTGTCATTATGTACACCTAAAATGTACCAATAAATGTTGGGCTATCAAAAAAAATTGGGTTAAACTCATCCTTCTGACTGCTAAACTGCCAGCTAAACTCACACTTCACATAGACAACTTTTTGAAGCCAAAATATCCTGTGACAACCAAGATTGGATAGAGTCTTCTTGTCGACTTTTGCTTTCCCCAATTGCTGACCACACTGCAGTAAATAGCAATATGCTTTCATGTAAATAGTAATATGCCTTTGACCTTACTGAACATAATGAACAGAACGGAATAAAAATGAAGGCAAGCTTTGGCTCAAGGAAGATCTAATCCAGGTTAACAATGTCAACATATTGCCAACAGATACATGATTTTAACTCAAGTAACAACCAATTAGAAGTATGCAAGTTAATCCTCAATGAAGTATGTTTGATAAAACTTATAAACTTGTGAGATAATATGGCAACTATCAAAGTCATTTTCAGCCTAAGTGGAAAAATATTTTTTTCTGAAAGACCTCTAGAGAAATAGATGAGGGCTGGAGATTTAGCTCTGTGGTTCCACACCTGCCTTGCAAGTGCAAGGTCCTGAGTTTGATCCCCAGTAACCACATACAACAATGCCAGGTGTGGTGACTCATGCCCACCAGCAACCAGTACCATACACCACACTGCAGGGCGTGGTGGTTCACACCCATGATCCCAGCACTCAGGAGGCAGAGGCAGGAGGATTGCTGTGAGTTTGAGGCTGGCCTGGGCTACATAGTGAGCTCAGGGCCAGTCTGAACTACAAAGCAAGGCCCTGTCTCAAAAAAAAAAGAAATAGATGCACAGAGCAGTGTATGTAGGTAACTACTAACCTCTGGTCTCAAAGACGTGTCTTGAATTGTCTTTATCACCTCAGAAAATTATTTATCTTCTCTGGGCATCAGTTTTCTCAACTCTAAAATGGGTACAATAATGGCATCTATCTTACAAGAGATTTATAAGGTTTTTATGAAAATAATGGATATAAAAGATTTAGCAGAGTTCTTGGAAAATAGCACTAAAATACAACTCACAAAAATGTTAACTCAAATGCTCAATGTAAAATAAGGTGAAAGGGGACAATATTGAGATTGTAACCAAAAAGTAAGGAAACAAATTTTATGTATATGGGGGGGTGGTAGGGTGGGTAGGGCTATGGGAAAAAATGAGAATTAAGTTGTGTCTTATACTGGTACAAATCCCCATTATGGAGTGCAATCATGATGTGTATATTTAATGTACCAATAAAGATTAAAAAAAATGTTAACTCACTGAAAACTGTGAGATAAACTAAAACA
>PVIR01029852.1:0-20802 GCA_004026965.1 Petromus typicus
TGGGATTTAGATATTACAAATTGTGCTGCTATTATAAATTGTGCTAAACATGGGTCTGCATGTATCACTGCAATATGATGACCTTAACTGTTTTGGGAAGATACTTAGAATGGGAGTCAAATGAAATTGTTGGGTCAAATGAAATTACTATTTTTAGTTTTTGGAGAGATTTCACACTGATTTTCATAGTGGTTGATGATAGCCATTCATTCTAGAGTAAGATGTTATTTTAATGTCATTTTAATTTGCATTTCTTTAATGGGCAATAACAGCAAATATTTCTAATTCTCAGAAGTGTCTGTTTATTTTTATAGCCCATTTTGTATTAGCATTTGTTTTTGTGGGTTTAAATTTTAATTTATTTATATGTTCTAGATGTTATCCCTCCATCAGAGGAATAGCCAGTAAAAATTTCTCCCATTCTTCAGGTTATATCTTCACTCTGATGACTGTTTTCTTTGCTCTGTATATGTTTTAAAATTTGATATAATTTCATTATGGATTTTTATTCAAATCGTTATTGGTACATTATATATACACATCATGATTGCACTCAACAGTGAGAATTTGTACCAGTATATGACACAACTTAATTCTCATTTTTTCCTTATGGATTCTTCGTGTTAGTTCTTGTATCATTAGACTTCTGTTCAAAAAATCCTTGCTATAGGCCAGGGATTTAGCTCAGTGGTTCCGGTGCCTGTCTTGCAAGTGCAACATCCCAGGTTTGATCCTCAGTAACCACATATAACAATGCCTGGTGTGGTGACTCATGCCCACCAGCAATCTGTACTACACACCAAAATGCCAGACATGGTGGCTTGTGCCTGCGATCCCAGCACTCGGGAGGTAGAGGCAGGAGGATTGCTGTGAATTTGAGGCTGAGTTCAGGATCAGCCTGAGCTACAAAGTGAGACCCTGTCTCAGAAAATAAAAAGTCCTTCCGTATGCCTGTATCTTCAAGAGTTTTATCTGCTTACCTTCCAGTAGATTAAGTGTTTCTGGTTTAACATTTAGCTCTTTGATTCACTTTGATTTCAGTCATCCATGAGGTGAGATATATGAGTCTAATTTCAAATTTCGACATGTGGATATCTGATTTCCCCAGCTCCGTTTACTAAATCATCTATCTTTCCTCCAGTGTATGTTTTGGGCCCCTTCGTCAAAGCTCAGGTATCTGAACATGCCTCGTTGTTTCTTTTTCCCCTCTTCTGTTCCATTTATTCACCTTCCTGTTTTTGTGAAAATATCATCCTGTTTTATCACCGTGGCTTTAGATTTCAAACCTGAAGTCATAATGCCTCTTATTTTGTTTTTGTTATCCGGGATTGACTTTGCTCCTCTTCTGGTTCTGTATGAATGGAAGGATCGTTTTCTCAAGATCTGTGAGAAATGCTGTCGGTGTTTTGATTGGGATTACATTCCAGCTGTGCCTACGTTTTAGAAGTACAGCCATTTTGATGATATTGGTTCTGCTTTTTCAGAAATGGGAGCTTTTTCTGTTTTATGATCTCCACCTTGATTTCCTTTTTCAGAGATATGTAATTTTTGTTGTAAAGGTTTTTTATTTCTTTAAGTTAATTTCTACATATTTAAGTTTTCTTGAGACTATTGAGAATGGCGTTGTTTTCCTAATTTCTTTCTCAGTAAGTTCTTCATTAATGTATAGGAAAGTTACTGATTTTTATCTTTATTTTTTTATTGTGTCAATTGGTTATTAATTCTAGGATTCTTTTTGTGGACCTCTTGGGGAATCTTGGAAATAGAGGATTGTGTCATCTGCAAAGAAGTGTAATCTGACTTTGTTTTTTCCTATACATACCCCTTTTACTTATTTATTTATTGACTGATTAATAGATTGATTATTTTCTCTGGCTAATATTTTGAAGACGATGCTGAATGGAAGTGGTGATAACAGACACTCACAGCTTATTCTTGATTTTGGAGGGAAAGCGCTCAGTTCTTCCTCAGTTAATATGATGTTGGCAGTCGATTCTCATAACCAGTTTTTATCAGTTTCAAAGGACCTTCTATACCTACTTTCTTCAGATTTTAAAACAAATTATGAAAGGGTGTTGGATTTTTCCAAAGGCTTTATCTGCATCTATTTTTTTTTTCCTTTGTTCGTTTACTGGTATTCTTAGTCATACATTATTATCAGACTTATGATTGAGAATTTGTACCTGTACACTACATGATTCTATTCTCATTTTTCTCTTTCTCTTCCCTCCTTACAATCCTCACCCCCATACAGACATAATCTTTATTTCCATTTTTTAATTTTACCATCAAATTTTTTCTCGTCCTTCTTTGATTTCCCCTGCCTCCACCCATTTCCCCTTTCCCCTTGAATATTTTTTTCTGCATCTATTTAGATGATCCTAACTTTTTTCCTTGCTTTTATGTGATGAATCATATGCATTGATTTACCTGCTTCAAACCATCTTTGCCTCCCTAGGATGAAGTCTTGTTAGTCAAGGCATAAGATCATTTTGATAATTTGTTGCATTTTGCCAATGTTTTGTTGAGGATTTTTGCATCTTTGTTCATTAAGTGGTTGGGTGATATGTCTGTCTTTTGGTTGAATCCTTGTCTCACTTTCAACTTAGAGTAACCGCAGCCTCCAAGAATGATTTGAAGAGTACTCCCTCTCTCTTGATTTTATTAACAACTTTGAGGAGTATTGGTGTTAGAACTTCTTTAAAATTTGTTTAGAATTTGGCAGTGAAACATGAGGTCATGAGCTCCCTTTGCCTTGAAGGTTTGTGTAGAGATGTCTTCTGTAGTTCTTATGGGTTTTCCTTGATAAGAAATTCATTGCTTTTGTCTAATAGCTTTGCAAATTCTGTTCTTGTGTTGGATTTTTGGTATTTAACTATGATGTGGCATGGAGTGGTATTAATAATGGTTATTGAGAATCAGAGTTGTCTTTTCAAGAGAAATTGGGATGAACTGATGATGCCACTTTTATTTCCCTGTATATGGAATTATTCAAAAGTCTGGGTTGCATAATGCCAATGCATACATCATCTCTCAGTTTGTTTTTCCAGCCACTTTTACTTCACAGCATTTTGTCTTCTTTTATGTTTGGTTACTTTTAATGGTTACTTTTAGACAATGTATTTTTCAATGTAGTTTATAGAAATAGAAACTTGAAGTGGTCCATTTTCAAGATAAAGTCTTTCATTCTGAATGGAAAGCTATTAGTTGAAAACTTGCCTTCTTGCCTGCAAAACTAGCCAAAATTGTATTTCCGAAAGGTCCCTAACCAAAGGGGGAAGAGCTAGAAAGTCAATTATGTGTCATATGTTAATTGTGTTAACGTTCATTGGGATTGGAAAAATACTGGCTGTGTTACCCACCTCAGCTTAATCATTTGCCTTGAAACTCAGAATATGTTTGTAGAGAGAGTAGGCTAAGGGTACATCCTAATAAAGTCTAGGTAATATTCTGGATGGTTGTACCCCTCATAGTACTCGGCCAATAAAGAACTGGTGGAAAGGACCTGTGTGCCAGGGGATGAACTGCTTGCTGAACCCATCTCAGACGTGCCTGCCTGCCAATTAGAGTGGCAGTTGCTCTTGCAACATTGCAAAATAAAGTCTCACTGCTCTAGAAAGCCTAAAAGAAAACAAGGCCATGTGAATTCCATGGCACTTTCAGGCTGAGGTGAATCTCCTCAATCTCCTTTCAAGGCAAATGATTAAGCTGAGGTGGGTAACACAGCCAGTATTTTTCCAATCCCAATGAACGTTAACACAATTAACATATGACACATAATGAACCTTACTCCGTCGGTTCATTCTTACTTTGAATTCTTATTTTGAGGACAAAGTTTTGACTTCCCAACCAAAGCATTAAGAGTTTTCCTGAGCTGTCTCATTGTTCTGGATTACAATCTCTGTTTTGCTAATACTGCCACGCTCCTTAAACTTTAATCCATTCCTTCCCTTTCTAGAAAATTGTCCCAGGGAAAAATGCTCCTAGTACCTGGCTTACCGTCCTAGGTATTCACCCTCCCTTGGATCCTAGTGTGATATTTCTTCACAATCTTGTCAGCTTGTGGATGTTTTCAAACTAAATCTAAAATGCTTTTCTAGTTATTTCAGCAACAGAGTTGGTTTACACAACCTGGTCCTCTAATGGGTATTACTGTTAAAAAAACATAAAGCACGTTACTTAATTTAACAAAATCCTTAGCTCCTCCCCAAGTTTTTAGGGCCATATGTGAAAAAGAGAAAGGTGAATGCAACAGAAGAAGGAAAACAAATTTATATTTGTAGAAAGAAATCTTTCATCCATGCCTCTGTTCTTGAGATCTCGGTTTTCTTTTACCAGAGGAACCACCACCTCTTAGAGATGCGACTTTTCACTTCAGCCAATGCTGAAAGCTACAAAGGAATACAGATAGGCAAACTGGAGAATTCAAATCACTATTTAATACTTAGCCTGTTTAGCCTCTCACTGCAAAAGGGATAGGGGGTCATCATGAAGACCTTTTTCCTTTCCTCTCCCATCTTCAAGATCGGTCACATTTTCTGCTTATTTCCTGCCACTAGCAGAGTGTAGTAGCAGCATGTTCTGATCCTCTGCTAGAGGAGGTGATAGGTCAACAAAGACCTAATGAATAAAGGTTAATCCAATCATGTAAACAGGTTGGAGAACGCATTACCTTTTGGTCAGAGCTTGAGAAGGAGCTGAAGCTTGGGCAAGATTAGAATTAAAAAAAAAAAAAAAGCTGTGGTTCTTCTACAGAATGGAGTATTACTCTGCCATAAAAAATGATGAGTTTGAATCATTTATACTTAAATGGACATACCTTGAGGACATCCTCATAAGTGAAATACATAGGTCACAGATATAGGTACATATCACATCTTTTCTCTGGTATGAGAAAATAAAGATGTAAATGAGTCCTAGAATTGTATGTTATATATTGTGAAATAGAAAATACTCAAAGTAAAATAGGGCGAAGGGGGGAAAATAATGAGATTATAACAAAAAAGAAAGGAAACAAATTTTATGTATATAGGGGGGTGGTAGGGTGGGTAGGGCTATGGGAAAAAATGAGAATTAAGTTGTGACTTATACTGGTACAAATCCCCATTATGGAATGCAATCATGATGCATATATGTAATGTACCAATAAAGATTTAAAAAAAAATTAGAATAACAGACATCCCTCCCGGCAGCTGGGAATCTCTAAACTATGCAAGAAAGTTTCCCTGCTCAGGACTCTTCCAGTAATCGTCTTTTTGCCCTCTCGGCAGAGGAGAACAGAGGTGCATTTCCTGTGCCAGGAGAAACTTCAAAGAAGTTTGTTTAGACTCAAAGAATGTGCGTTTGTTTTCATAACCTCTTGAGTCCTAATTATGAGTTAAACAGGAAGCACACATTGTTTTTAGGGGTTCGGTAAGAAACCACCACATCTCCTAAGGCCTGAAACCTTCCCTGGTTGCATCATGCCACTTGAGTCAATGATTATCCTTTCCAAGGACATAGTAGCTGAGTGGCATCCTTATAAACTGAGAAGTTCAATTTGAAGAAAAGAATGTTGCGTTTTCACCGACATTCTTCCCAGACTCCTATTGTTGAGTGTTGTCTTCATTACAATGAGAATCTGAGATCCCCTTCCAAGTGATTTCTGTCTGGTTTTGTTTTCTGTTGGGTTTAGTTTCATTTCCCTCTTTCTCTGTGTTGTTTAAAAATTAAGTTTATGTAAGTGCAAAGAATGCACTGTTTATTCAACCAAATGCTATCTTTATGTGGAAAAGAGGAGGAAAAAAAGAAAAACCAGTCCAGACTGCTTTCCTTGCTACTCCCCTGTCTGAGCTTAACAGCTCTGTGGTTTGTTTTTTCTGTTTTGTTTGCATTTTTCCCGCCAGCTGGAGTGCACACATAAAATGCTCTGTGGTGAGAAGCTGCGGTAAACTACGCTACTTAAACCTTCAATGAACAAACAATTGCTCATCGCCTAATCTTATTAAATAAAGTTGCCATGATTTCCTTAAAAATCTTTAATAACTGATTTTTCACTCACATAAAATTTTGGAAGCGTAAGAGTTTGTGGTTGGCTTTTGGAGGGTAAAGAGTTTCATCAATTTGGAAATTTTTTTTTGTGTGTGTGTGTTACGTGCACTGTGATAATTTTCACTGTGCTGTAAAATCTGCATATCAATATTAGAGATAATAAGATAATAAGATAACATGTGAGAAAATCCACGTGATTTTGGGCTTGTCGGTGATTTTTTACATACCACATCAAGGGCATGACCCATGAAATCAAGAACTTATAATATGGACTTTAATAAAATTAAAATTTTCTTCTTTGCAAAACTATAAAGAATTAAAAAATTAGACAAGTACTCACAGAAAATGTTTGCAAAGACAAGCCCAAAATCACGTGGATTTTCTCACATGTTATCTTCAAGGAAATTTACAGTTTTGCATTTTGCAGTTATTTCAGTGATCCATTTTGTGTTGGTTTTGGTGAAAACTCTAAAATCTGTATTTTGATTCTTCTTATTAATTTTAAAATAAGAAAAATTTGTATATAGTTATGATGTACAACTTGATATTTTGACATGTATACATTATGCAACAGTTAAGTCCAGCTAATTAATATGCATCACCTTGCATACTTTTCTGGTGAGAGCACTTACATGTATTATTTTAGGAATTGTTTGGACTATAATACAGTGTGATTAACTGTAAGCACCACGTGTTATGTGGGTTTTTAAAAATGATTTCTTCTAGCTGAAATTTTATACCCTTTGGCCAACATCTCCCTGATCAACTTCCTAATCCTAGCCCCTGATAAGCACCATTCAGTGTCTGCTTCTATAAGTTATCTGCTTCTGTAAACACAGCTCTCTACTTCCATAAGTTGTCTGTTTTGAAATTCCACATACAAGTGAGATCATATGGTATTTGTCTTTCTGTGCCTGGTTTATTTCACTTCAGTAATGTCTCTTGAATGCATTCATGTTATTACAATGACAAGATTTTTTTGTAAGGTTGGATAGCATCCCATTGAATATATACACCACCTTTTTATTGTCCATTAATACACCGGCATATAGTAAGGCTGAGTCTATATTTTGACTGGGGTCAACAGATTCATTTTTATTCACCTGATGGTCCAATTATTCCAGCATCATTTGTTGAAAATACCATCAATTTGTTTCTTTGTCAAAAATCAGTAGAACATACTTGTGTGCTCCTATTTCTGATCTCTCTCTTCCATTCCATGGTTCCATATAGCTATTTTATTGATATTCCACATTCTTGGTGGCTGTACCATTCTGATAAGTCTTGGAGTCCAATAGTTTCGGTCCTCCAACCTTATTCTTCTTCAAGATTATGTTGGTTGGGCCGGGGAGTTAGCTCAGTGGTTCCGGCGCCTGTCTTGCAAGCGCAAGGGCCCGGGTTCGATTCCCCAGTAACCACATAACAATACTGGGTGTGGAGACCCACACCCAGCAGCAACCAGTACCCCATACCACAGTGCCGGGCGTGGTGGCTCACGCCTGTAATCCCAGCACTCGGGAGGCAGAGGCAGGAGGATTGTGATGAGAGTTGGAGGCTGAGCTCAGGGCCAGCCTGAACCACAAAGCAAGACCCTGTCTCAAAAAACCTAAAAAAAAAGATTATGTTGGTTATTCTGGGTCTTTTGCTTCTGCACATAGACTTTAGAAGCAATATGGTGATATCCATAAAAGTTGTTGAGATTTTAATTGAGATTGTATTGATTCTATAGCTCAAGTTGAGAAAAACAATCATCTTACATCATTGAGTATTTGTATCATGGACCTAGAATACCTCTCTATTTGTGCAGTACCTGGTATGTTCCATCAGAGTTCAGTAGCTCTCTCTGCATAGGGCATATAGACTGCTAGATTTATGCTCAACTACTTTATTTTGCAAAAGGGTTAATATAAATAATGTTTTCTTTTAAATTTCAAGTTTTGTTTGCTGATTGCCAATGTGTAGAAAAACAATGGACTTTTTTCTCTTTTTTATTTTTAAGTAAGTTTGTTGGTATAATTTTGCTATACAGAATGATCATACTCGTCATATGCAATTTATATCTGTACACAATATATCTTAACTCTTATTTATGCCATTTCTCTCCCTTCTTTTCAATCCTTGTCCCTTCCTTAATTACAAAAGATGTGTTTCTATTTTATTCCTTTCCTCAGTTTTTCCTTTTTCCATTTCTTCCTTTCTTCTCCCCCTCTCCTTAGTATTCCTTCTCATTTGAACATTTTCTTCCTACTTCACATTATCTGTTATACATTTTGGTCCTTTTTTACATTTTCAATTTCTCACCCCAGAGAAACAATGTGATAACTACACATGTGTGTCTGAAGAATTTCACTTAAAAGGATGACCTCTAGATGCATCCATTTAGCTATACATATCTTAAGTTTATCTTTCTTTATGCCAGAGTACTATTCCATTATACTAAAAAATTCCAACATAAAAAAATTTCAATTTATCCTTTAATTGGTTCATGGACATTTTGGTTATTTTGATGATTTAGCTATTAAAGCTTGTGCTGCGATGAACATGGGTGTGCATATATCCCTCTGGTATGATGCTTTTACTACTTTTGGGAAGATTCTGAGAAATAAGGTCGCCAGGTCAAATGGAGCCTCTAGTCCTAGTTTTTCTTAGGAATCTCCACAGTGACTTATACATTGTTTTCACCAGTCTACACTCATGCAAACAATGAAGAAAGGCTCCTTTTACCCCAGAGTTTTCATAGAGTTTTCTCTTAGTTGATTTCTTGATAATAGCCATTCTTTCTGTAGTGAGATGGAATCTCAGGGTTGTTTTCATTTGCAAATCTCCAATAACTAGTGATATCAAACATTTTTCATATATATATTTGTTATTTGGACTTTCTCATCTGAGAAATGTCTGTTTATCTCAGAGGCCCGTTTCTGAATTGGGTGTTTAAGTTTGTAGGGTTGATGTTTTTTTGGTTCTTTATATATTCTAGGATATCAGTCTTGTCTGAGGAATAGCTGGCAGAATAATTTTCTCACTCTGTCGGTTGTCTTTTAATTTTCTTGGTGATTTTCTTTTCTGTGCAAAAGCTTTTTAAGACAAGATGCCAGTTGTTGATTCCTTGTAATATGTGCCCTATGATTGGGTTTTGTTCATAAAGTCTTTGCCTATACCAGTGTTTTGGGGAATTCTTCCTATTTTATCTTCCAATAGACTTAGTGTTTCTGTTGTAATATTTAGATACTTGATCCATTTTTATTTTAATTTAGTGCATACCAAGAGACATACATTTAGTTTCAGTCTTTGACATTTGGAAAGCAGTTTTTCCAGTACTAGTTATTAAAGAAGCTGACTTTCATCCAGTGAATGTATTTGGACTCTTTGCCAAAGATAAGGTGCTGTGTGTTTGGAGTTGCTTCTGCATCTTCTACTCTGTTTCTTTGTTCCTCTGCTCACTTTTATTTTTGCCAATAATGCTGCTCAGATTATTTTTGCTCTTCTGGGCCTCTTCTTATTCCAAATGAATTTTAGAAATGTTTTCTTAAGTCGTTTGTAGTATTCTATTCAGATTTTGATTGAGAGTGCCTTAAATCTGTATAACAATTTGGGGAGCATGGCCATTTCTTTAAAAATTCAAACCTTTATTGGTACATTATGAATACACATCATCATCGCATTCAACTTTGAGAGTTTGTACCAGAGTACAACATGACTTGATTCTCATTTTTTCATCTTCCCCCCAACCCTGCCACCCCATCCCCTATATGTTTTGTTTCCTTTTTTCTTGATTACTGTCACATTCTTTTCCCCTCATTATTTACCCCTATACCCTCTTTCCTTTTAAATATTTTCTATTTCACAATATCAACTATATATACTATAACTCATTTACATCTTTATTTTCTCATGCCAGAGAAAGGATATGATATTTATACATCTGTGACCTATTTATTTCACTTATAAGGATGTCCTCAATGTACATCCTTTTGAGTATGAATGACTCAATCTTATAATTTTAATGGCAGAATAATACTCCATTTTTTCTGTGGCCCCTAACTTTGTTGTCACTTTTTTCTCTGTACTTCTTTCTTCTACTTTTGGTGCTAACATTTTAGAAAATTCAGATGGGTAGCTTTTGATTTCCTCTATCTCATTATTTCCTGGATTTGTCTTCAGTGGGCTAGAGGTCTGAGATTGCATTTTGGATCTGTGTCTTGTCATTATCTTCTTTTTATTTATTTATTTTCTGTTTTGATGCTTATAAATGTCTTATTGTAAACAGCTGTGTCGCTAATAACGAAGCTTCCCTAGGAAATTTCTATTCCTCAGAGATATCTCCTAGGAGTAGCTGGCTGTTGGTCTTTGTGTTTGTCCAAAGAACCTAGATTATCATTTCATTAGAGATGAGAAGTTGTTATTTGGCTCAACACCTAGTGTTTTGGTACTGGACTATGGTGATGATTATGAACCCAGACAGTCAGTATATTGTCACACATGGAGGAATAACTGATTGCAAGTATGGCATCCTGCTTAAAGTAGTTCAATTAATAATAAAAATAGCATTAAGTATAGCCTAAAACCTGCTACATTTAATCATAGCATGATCTATAGTTATATAACAAAATCCAGCATACACCAGGAACTTATGTGCATTGGGTTTCCTCTTAAACAGTGTTGGACAGATCTAAGAGATATATGGGACTGAACAGAGAGATAAATGAAGAAGTGTATAGTAGAAGCAAGGTTGAAGGGTAAAGGATGAGAGCTCAAACTTTTGGAAATGGGAGAAGAAGACCAGAGAGAAAACAATGAAGGAGAAAGCAAAAGAAGATCAAAGTGAACCAGAAATATTAGATATAATGTTCACTCACCTGAAGATATCAAAAAATGCAGAAAGACTGTTGAGGAAATAGAGAAACAAGAAGAACAAACAAGTAATAAAAGTAAAAACCTAGACAACAGCCACAGTAATAAACCAACCAGATAAATGAAAATGAAACAAACAGAATGGAAGAGGAATGAAAGAACAGTAAAATTCCTCTGGTGCTTACAGCTCTGTGATAGTATTCAGGTTAGAACTAAAATCTGTACTATCAAGTCTGGAGTGGGATTAGTGCTGGGTGTAGGCTGATCCTGGCTCTTGGATGTGGGAGTTGAGGCCAGTTTTCTACCAGCAGCTTTCTGGATGTCCTTTGGAGGCCTGCCCATGCCTGCTTACCATGTCTGTCTCTACAAGACTTTCTCAGTTGCCATGATAACGTCAGCTAGAGACAGCCTGAGGTTGCTTCCTACCCCTTGTATCGTCTTTCTCTCCCGGACCATGTTCATTTTCGTCTGTTCCACTTCATTGACCTGATTCATACCTTGTATTGCAGGATGGGAGAGTGCTGTTTTATAGACATTGCCTGGTGAGTGGTCCAAGCCTACCTGAATCCTACCTCTTCAGTCAGCATCCTTTTCTCAGGCTTCTTTCTGGTCATAGGGTAGAAAGAATGTCCTCTTCACTTATTCCCTGCTGTGGCCCCTAACCTTGTTGTTCTCTAGAGGTTCCAGGTAGCTACCATGGCACAATACACAAACAAAACAAGCAGACACAAAAAGTGACAGCCTGTCAGATAGGGACCAGCTTCCTCATCACTTACCCCTTTATGTGCAGACAAAATTTGTTGCCAGGCTGTACCAATTTTTTTTCTTGCCAACATTCCAGAATGGCGATTCCTATTTTGCATCCAGAAGGAGGAAAGCACCTCTACCAACAGCCCTGTGGGCTGGTACACTGCTTTATGCATTCCTATCTCTATGTTTTGTTTCATTTTATTATATGATTTTGGCATTAGGACATAATGTTCCTCCTTTTTTTCTAGTTATCTATGCTTTTAGTTGATCTTTCTGGGTAGCTCTAACACTGCAATTGACTTTTGTGTGTTATCCTTGTGTCCTGAAGATGTACTGTAATTGCTTAATAGTTCCACGAGTTTGTCTAGATATTTTGGATTATTTACACAGATTATTGAGTTATCTGTGAACAAAGACATATGTATTTCTTTATTTCTGTATGAATACCTTTTACCTTGTTTTCTTATCTTATTGCTTTGGCTGGAATTTAGTATAATGTTGGAAGGCAGTACTGGGAAGTGATATCTTTGCCTTCTTCCTGATCTTAATGGGAAAGTATCTAGGTTCTCGCTGTTAGGAATATATTACTTCAGCCTTTTGGCTAAGAACAAATGAAAAAAATATTAGTAGTAGGAATAAGTATATATATCTATATCTATATCTATATATAGATATAGATAGATAGATATAGCTTTTCTTTTTATCAAGTTGATGAGCTTCTATTCCTAGGTTAATGAAAGTTTTTATTACGAATGGGCATTTGACCTTTAGTTTTTCTTAAAAATAATCTTGAGATATAATTCAAGTTCACACAAGAATAAGAACAATTACATATTTCTTATTTACAGAATCATGAACAATATTATTTTAAAACATTTTTTCTTACATCAGAGTAGCTCTGTAATCATTACATTACATTTCCATTTTTGGTTCCCTTAACATGAGGCAACCTCCTATCTACTTTCTTTTTCTATGGATTTGCCTATTCTGGTTGTTTCATATAAATGTAATCAATCATACAATATGCTTTCATTTTTGTCTGATTTCTTTCACTTAACATAATGTTTTCAAGGTATATCCATGTTGTAACATATATATGAATATTTCACTTGTTATTTACTATGATACTTCTTTCCATGGATATACCATATTTTATTCATTCATCCATCAATGACACTTTGAGTTCTTTTCACTTTTTGCTTATTATAATAATGGTACTATAATATGTACTTATAAAAAATTTCTTTGTGGATATATTTCACTTCATATTGACATATACCTGAAAATGAAATTGCTGAGTCATATGATAACTCTACATTGATATTTTGGATAAACCAATGAGCTACTTTCCAAAGTGAGTAAATCATTTGGCATTCCTACCAGCAGTGTGTGAGGTTCCCTACCTTTCTACATCATTATCAATCCTTGTTAGTATCCAACAATGGTAAAAACTTCTAGAGCTTTTGATGATAATAAATAGCCCACTGTAATAAACCTGGATGGTTTACCATCACTGTGTGCCTTTTTATTATAATCATTAGAATGAATGTGACATGGTAGCTTGTTAGCTTAAATTTGCATTTCTTTCTTAATTAATGGTGTTAAATAACTTCATGAGCTTATTTGATACTTATTTGTCTTTGGAGAAATTTTGATATCATTTGTCCATTTGAAAATGGGATTTTTTTTCCTGTTTCAATTATTACTTTTTTCTCATTTTCCTTCTTAAAAAATCTTTCAACATTTATGCCATGTCTAAAGAATCATCTCATTTACAGGCATTATGATTTTAATACAATAATTTTATAATTTTTAATATAAAATAATACAATAATATTTTAATATAATCTGTATTACAGTCCATCTACCCCTCTAGTCCAATGGTCCCCAGTCATTTTAATTGGTTTTTTTTTTTTTTTTTTTTTTTTTGAGACAGTGTCTCGCTTTATGGTTCAGGCTGGCCCTGAGCTCAGCCTTAAACTCACATCACAGCAATCCTGCTGCCTCTGCCTCCTGAGTGCTGGAATGACAGGCGTGAGCCACCCCGCCCAGCACTGTGGTATGTGGTACTGATTGCTGCTGGGGTGAGTCTCCACGCCCAGTATGGTATGTGGTTACCGGGAATCGAACCCGGGTCCTTGTGCTTGCAAGACAGGTGCCAGAACCACTGAGCTAACTCTCCAGCCCCCAATGATATTTTATTCTTGAGAAAAGAGCCATAATGGAGCACAGTGATTTCATAGAAATGTTTGAGATGATTATTGTATTTTTCCTCGGTCATAGTTGAAACCTTCCCGGTGACCAATTAGATTAATACATCTCTCATGTGGGTGGAATGGAGAAAAGAAAGCCTGGAATTTTTAATAATAATAAGCCACTTTTATATGTGTAAGCCTGATTCTGCTACTTAAGAGTTTAGTGACCTAAGGCAAGTTACTTAATCTCTTCATAAGAATAATAAAAGGATAATAGTAATCACCTTATAATATGATTGTGAAAATTAAACTGTAAATGGCTGGAAAACTGCCACAAGGTAACTAAAAATAAACCGAGAACACTCAGTAAGAATTCACCACATCCCATATGTCTTCACGGAATTCTTAACTCCTTTCCTGTTCGCTTTTGTATCCTGTCCTGCCATTTCACATTCTTTGTATTTTAAATGCATTTTAAATCTGTAGGTTTTACAATTCTTAAAGGTTGTTATGAAATTTACAGACTAATCTAATCCTAACAAGGATTCCCCAGAAATAGTCTGTCATTCTCTTCCTATTCTGAGAAACACACAGACTACAACAACAATAACAAATGTATAAAAATAGAAGACAAAACAGTCCTTATAAGTGAACCATTATTTATTTTGCCCTCTCAGGTCTTATAGTCAATTTCCTCTTCTCAGGGACTTTAGACTTCTCTGCCAGTTTTGATAGCCTGAACTGCTATTATCCATAGGAATCATTTCATTTCACATTGTTTCATTTCAAGCATTGTTTAACCTTTAGAGTCCATAATATTTTTGGTTGGATTCCAGCTTCTTTTTTACACAACACATTCAAAGTAACACTTTTCAGAAAGAGTGTTGAGATAGATCAGACTGTTTTATAATTATCATTATAATCTTTTTGACACAAGGTCTCCTTTCTTGTAGTTCAGGGTGGCTTTGAGCTCAGTCTTGAACTCACAGCAATCCTTCTGCCTCTGCCTCCCAAGTGCTGGGATTGCAGGAGTGAGCCACCATACCCAGCACTAGGGTATGTGGTTCTGATTGCTGGTGGGTGTGAGTCTCCATGTCCAACATTGTTGTATATGGTTACCAGGGACTGAACCCAGGACCAAGGCAAGCACCAGAACCAATGGGCTAAATCTTGGTCCTGTTTTATAATTTTTTAATGGCCATGGAATGTTGGGTTTGAAATTAATAGCTCTTAACACTTAGTTTGATTTTATCTAAAAGTCTATGTCTTTTATCATAAAGTCTTTGTCATTCTAATTCCTGTTGTCATAATTCTAGTTGTTGCACCTCTCCTTTTTATGATGAATTTAGGATAGGTTAACTATTTAATGTTTTAAAGTAGAATTTCATATGATTTTCAAGATCCAGATCTTTCTTAAGTTATGATTATTTCCCAGCTTTACTGAGATTTAATGAACAGATAAAGTTGTCTATGTTTAAAGTATACAGTGTGTATTTTGATAGACATAGGCATTATGAAATCATTACCATAAATAAGCATAATAATATTCACTATCTTGCACATCATTTCTGTTATGATATGAACACTTAAGATCTACTGGTTTAACAAATTTCAAATGTGTGTCTTTTTATTTTCATATTTGATTTGCTTGAATTATCTGATGACCTTGGTTGTCTGATCATACTTATGGAGGATTATTGTGCAGCTTTGGAGATGTTTGTCCCAAACCATCACCTTCTTTCAATGCTCAAATTCTAGTTCTGTACTCATGAGGAAGGTGTATCCCATCTTAGCTCTCAGGCAGGTTTTCTCAACTGGAGATGACTTTTTCCTTCAAAGTTTTTTTTTTTTTTTTTTTTTTTTTTGAGACAGGGTCTCACTTTGTAGTTCAGACTGGCCCTGAGCTCAGCCTCAAACTCACATCACAGCAATCCTCCTGCCTCTGCCTCCTGAGTGCTGGGATTACAGGCGTGAGCCACCACGCCTGGCACTAGGGTATGTGGTCCTGGTTGCTGTTGGGGTGAGTCTCCAAGCCCAGTATTGTTATGTGGTTACCAGGGATTGAACCCAGGTCCCTGCGCTTGCAAGACAGGCGTTGGAACCACTGAGCTATATCCCCGGCCTCCTTAAAGATATTTGTTAACTTCTGAAGACGCTTTTTGCTTTTTACACAGGGCATTGCTACTGATATTGAGGACGTGGAAGCCAAGGATATCACTGAACATCCTGTATTGTAAAGCACAGTTCCTCATGACAGAAATCATCTTGCTTGCACTGTCAATAGAACCTACAAGGCTGCATTCTACAATGTAGAGGCAGTGATCACAGGCTGGCTGGTCATTCCCTTCAGTGGCAAAGATGAAACACCTTTATTTCTCTAATGTTTAAGAGACTCAATCTTCCAAGGTCATGGTGAGCATACTCTTTGCAGGCGGAATTTCCATTTTTGTACTGAGGAAAATTCACTGTGTCCAGTTTTTGGCACAGTGGGCGGGAGAACATGACCTGTGTCTCTGTCATTTGAATTACTTGTCCCCAAATTTCCGTCCCACACTTCACCTCTCTAACTCTTTACTTTATTACTTTGAACTTAGAACTTCTCTGGTAACACTCCTGGCCTTTCTCCATCTCTCTCAGTCCTTTAAACTGTTGATAAATTTTCTAGAAGAAAATGAATCCAGTGTTTTTCTTTCTCAGAGGCTAACATTCTCCTCTCTTTTCTACTGTATAAGAAGAGACCTGACTTCCAGGGCCTAAGGTTATCTGATCACAGTAGAGTGTGAAAAAGAAAGTCTGCAAAAGTTAGAAAAGAGATTTTAGCAATTCCACTAAGCCACTGAAACAAAGCCATGGTCTTCACTCAGCCCTGTCACAAAGAACTTTCCTCTTGAAATGGCTGCGTATTGCTTCTGTCTGTCAACTCGGACTAGAAGAAAGAAAAAACGTCATTTGTTTGCTAGGGCTCATAACAAAATTCCCTAGACTGAGTGGCTTAAACAACAGAAATTTATTTTCATAAGTCTGGAGGTTACAAGTCAGAGGTCAAGGTGTCAAACAGGGCTGGTTTGTGATGAGGCCTTCTTCCTTGGTTTATAGTTGGTTGTTGTATGTCTGTGTCTTCAGGTGGTCTTTGCACTGTGTCCATTAGTGACTTGACCTCTTTTTCTTTTGAAAATACCAGTAAGTTGGATTAGCAGTTACCCTAAAGACTCATGTTAGTTTAACAATCTCCTTAAATTCCCTGTGTTCAAATAGTCACATGATGAAATACTAGGGATTAGGAGTTTGACATATGAATTTTAGGAAAATACAGTTCAACATTTAATAAGTACTGCATCCCTAATACCCTGACTGGTGCCTGTGGGCTCAGCTGTAGCTACATTTATGTGTCATGTCCCTTGACTTCTTTACCATCTGGTGTACGGTACAGCATAGGTTCTTAATTTAATTCCTAGCTTTGTACTTTATTATATGTTTTAATGCTTTACTTTTAAAATAACATATCAACTTGGACCTTAGACATAAAATTACTTATAAAAAATAAATATAGTAAGAAGAACCAGACACTTATAGCCCAGAATAGGATCAGTTAATATTTATTTACTTGATTCATTTTTATACACAGAAACATGGGCTCAGAGTGACAGAGTGTTGAGTTTTCTAAATCACAGAAGGTTGACATAAGTCCTTGAGAGGAGTCAATAGAAGAGTTGATGGGGCTGAGCCTGGGTCTGAGCTCTACAATCAGGAAGAAGCCTGTGAGGTGAATATTGGTGGGTAGAGGGAATGTATTCATGGGACCATGAATGTCTTGTGTCTTGAGAGATGTGCAGGCTGCAGCAAGGGCACAGGACTGATTTGGCAGGGCTTCTGGGGAGGGTTTGTTGGATGAAGCTCTAATGAGAACTGTGATGAAGTCTGAGAAAAAGGCTGCTAAAAAAAATGGAGGCTTTCCTCTGCCAAGATGTGAAATAAGATGACAATGGTGTTTTCAGAGTTTGGGGAGCTAGAGGTTTCTTGAGGGGAAGATGAAAGCACAAACTAGAGTAAATTAACAACTCCACACATTCCAGGAAACAATGAAATTATCATTGAAACTTCACGCGTGGAGGAAGTGCTTTATAACTGCTCAAACTGGATGGGAGAACTGTGGGAGATGGATGAAGTTTATGCCATGGTGTGTAAAGCAGACTAGAGAGGCAGGTAGGGGCCAGCCCCAAATGGCTTTGCCTCTGGTCCTCAGTTGTTTTTCCCCCTCCTCTGATTTTATATCCATTATCTTCCTCTACATTTTTGCTTACTGAAAAATCAATATTTCTCCAAAACCAATTGTTTTAAATTGTAACATTTTCCTCTAGAATGATCTTGCAGGTATATCTAAGGACTGTCTTGTCAGCCACCATTTGCATCCTGGTGATTAGGAGAGGGGTTGGGGCAGGTAACTGGTTAAGTACTGTGGAAATGTCCCTCTGCACTGACAGTATCTCATTCATTACCAATCTGAGGAGGCTCCTCCAACACAACAGAGCATGGTTTATGGACACATGCTAATTAAACTGTCAAGAATGTTATTTGTTTCCCTTCTCAGCAATTGCAGTTAGCCCAACAATGAAGAATCCTATAAAAATATTACGCCTTTTTATTTACTTTTCAGACCTTTAGGGTTAGTGAAATAAAACTCATTTGACCCCAAAGGGATGTGAGATGAATATTTGAAGTTCTCTTCCTACACTGACCGGAAGCTTTAATCTTTTCAGATCGTCAATACAGAAGAGAGTCTGGTGAAATGATCACTGGAGTTTAGGACTCACAAGAGAGCAGAGGCTCTAGAGGAGGAGGAAAGCGTGATCTTTACCTGCCACATTCCCCATCTTTATTTTGTAGGGCTTTTCAGATTCTTATCGTAGCTCCTTTCTTTGGCCACTGTAGTATGCTTCCTTTCCTTATCCTCTTTCCCTATCAAAGCACAGATCCGATACTTCCAGGCTTGGGTTCTTTCACAAACAACAAAAAAAGTTGTCAGTGAGGATTTCCCTATCACATGGCTTTGTTCCCATGTACCACCCACAAGGACAGATGGATTCCAGACGATGTGTCTGAGTCAGTCCCAGGTTCTCCTACTTCCATTCATCTCTTCGTTGCTAAGTACTGGTTGATCATTATTCACACATCGGGCATTTTTGCAAGGCATGACTTGATTCTGTTTACAGCTCTCCATATTTCTGATTCCTCACAATATTGTAGGAAAGAGAAAGTGAAATGATACATGTCAGGGCTGACTAGTATGTGGCATGGTGAGGCCTCAAGTGCAGATGTTCCTTTCTTTTTTCTTGGCCTTTTGCAGGTTAATGCTTAAATCTGTGTGGTGGCTAGAGAGCATGTCAAAAGTTCCTGGTTTTCATTTTGCACTCACCGTTTATTGAACTCTTGGTTTTACGTAACCTCTTTCAACAATAGTGTCCCTATTTAAAAGAAGATAATCCATGCCAACCTACACTGTGTATTTGCAAGGAATGAGTGAATTACTGTGAATACAGGTGTGGGGCAAGGCTTGGCCTGAGGGAGAGAGGGTTCCTGTTACTCTCCTTTTCCCACGGTAGCTTACCTTGGTCAGTGCCATGCCTGAGCCCTGCTCATTCTAACCTTCCATAGGAAGGAGAAAGTCCAGTCTTGGAAAGATTGAAAGGTGAGAGCTTTGTAGGTGGGAATGCTGCAGGCTGCTAATATACCTTGTGAAAGAAAGTTGGAGGGCCGGGGAGTTAGCTCAGTGGTTCCGGCGCCTGTCTTGCAAGCGCAAGGGCCCGGGTTCGATTCCCCAGTAACCACATAACAATACTGGGTGTGGAGACCCACACCCAGCAGCAACCAATACCACATACCACAGTGCCGGACGTGGTGGCTCATGCCTGTAATCCCAGCACTCGGGAGGCAGAGGCAGGAGGATTGTGATGTGAGTTTGAGGCTGAGCTCAGGGCCAGCCTGAACCAGAAAGTGAGACCCTGTCTCAAAAAAACAAAAAACAAAAAAACAAAAACAAAAACAAGACAGTTGGAATGCTCTTTGTTGTATCAGATTTTTTATCACTCACTGAATATTTTAAAGTTACTAGTTAACACGCACACACAAAAGGAAGCAGAGTTTATATGTATAGGTGGTGGGGGGTTGTAGGGAGTGCGGGGGAATGGGAAAAAGTAAGAATCAAGATGTTTCATGTACAGATAAAAGCCATTAATGCTGAATGTGATCATAATGTATATATGAAATGCACCAATAAGATCAATTTAAAAAATAAAATTACTACTTCACAAGTGAATCTTACCATAAGGTCAGCATAGGGGAAAAAAAGGTGAAATATGCTTTTTTGGGATGAAAATCAAAACATCTTAGAGAAGTTTTGTGTGGATAAGATGCCAAATCAGTGATAATGATGCTATCAAATGAGAAATCTGATTAAAACCCAGGATCAAATTTTAAATTAGACATCTTTACATAGCAGATTTGGTATATGTTTATTAAAAGGAAGATAGTCACAAAATTCCACCAGATCCTGGACTTTAAATGTGCCAAGTTAAATAATCTGGATTCAATTTATTTTAGAAAGTGCACAATAACCTTTATGATCAGACTCCACCTTCTTTCAAGGAACTATATTATTTATAATTTTTGAATTATAAATTAATTTTGAGATCAGATTATAATATATTCTATATATCATAGTTATTTTATACTTGTAGTTTTTATTTATTATCATTTATCTGACAAAATATTTGAAGAGTGTTAACAGAATGGATTCATTTTATGGTTGTAGAGTTTTGCTCTCTGAATAATTCTGATCTCTTTTCATGGAGATCACAGAAGCTCTTACCATTTAGAAAAAACTCCATGTAGAGTCATTTAAATCTACTTGAAGTCTTTTTTTTTTTTTTTTTTTTTTTTTTTTTTTTTTTTTTTTTTTTTTTTTTTTTTTTTTTTTTTT
>PVIR01029853.1:0-20749 GCA_004026965.1 Petromus typicus
GTGAAAGTGGAAGTGTTTTGCTAGATCACACTGGAGCTCTTGGCAGGTTGGAGGTGTAGCTCTGGACTAAGCCCTTGCCTAGCATGTGAGGTCCTGGATTCAACCCCCAGTGGTTCTCCTTTAAAAAACAAAAAGCTCCACTGTGCTCAGTGCCAGTCCAGCAGTGTGGCTCCCAGCCCTCCGCAGTTGGTACTTTGGTACATCACAGCAATCCTCCCGCCTCTGCCTCCCGAGTGCTGGGATTACAGGCGTGAGCCACCACGCCTGGCCCTGTGGTATGTGGTACTGGTTGCTGTTGGGTGTGAGTCTCCATGCCCAGTATTGTTATGTGGTTACCAGGGATTGAACCCGGGCTCTTGCGCTTGCAAGACAGGCGCCGGAACCACTGAGCTATATCCCCGGCCCCTAGACTACTGATCTTTGAGGAAGCAGCACTGACTCCATGGGGCCAGCTACCTCCCGTCCTCACATGCTTTCCTGTAACATGGCCCCTTCCACCCTTTGTTGTCTGATACTTGTATCTGTCTACTCCCCAGCTTCCCCAACGGAACAGCCCCTTGGAGGACAGCACCCTTTGCCCAGCACCACGGGGTACACCAGGCACAGGTTCCCCTTACTGTCCTGAAGCCAGCGGTCTCCTGCCTGAAATGCCTCTGGGCTGACAGTCTCTGCGCTGGGCTCTTCTTGGGAAGGTGGAGGGAGGAGGGCTTTTGCTCCTGGGGCTGGCTGTAGCTGGCTTGTTATCATCCTAGGCCCCATGGAGAGGTGTAGAGGGATGAAGGCCAGGGGTGGGGCGGGGTGGGTGCTGTTTATTTGGTCCATTCACAGCTGCGTGGCCTCCAATTTTCTGCCCACCAACCTCTTCCTTGTTTGCAGAACAGGGAACTCTTCTCCAGTGGCCAGCACTGGCCTCCCAGCCCCCCGTCCATGTGAGCCTGGCAAGTGTGTGTCCAGCAGTGAAGGCTTGATAGTCTTTAGTATGTCCCGACCAACCAGGGAAGGAGGATGTGGGGTGTAGAGAAGGAAAGGGGCTGGGCCAAGGGACTTGCCATGTAAAACTAGGTTTGTGTCCAGTGCCAGTGCTCCAGGCTCCTCAAGGAGGAAGAAGAAACAGTGGACAGCTGGCAGTCATAGAGTAGATGGATCCCAGCCATGCCACTGGAGGATAGCCGCTCAGCTTGTCACACCCATCTGCCCAGGACCAGGGATAACTCACTCAGTAATGGACAGCTTATCTGGAGGACAGGGTCAGGAGATGATTGGACAATCGGTGTAACCGTTCCCAGTGGGAGGGACCAGGTCTGGGGTGGGTATGAACAGGAAAGGCAGCTGGGCTAGAGGAGGAGCCCGGCCTTTAGTGTCACTGTCATTTGGGTTTAAGTTCTAACATCGCTGCTCAGTGCCCTGGCTGTGTGACTGGGGGTGAGTGTCTTTACCTGTCTTAGCTTCAGTATCTACATCTGCTAAGTGAAGATACTTACTCATCTTCCAGGGCTGTCATAGGCTTTCAAAATAATATATGGAAAATGCTTGTGGTTTAGAGAATGGAGCCACGATTATCCCTGGAAATGGGATGAGAATAGTTGCTGCCCCTGGGAATGGCAAAGGAGAGAAACAGGGAATATAGGACTTAGTCCCCCAGAGCAGGAAGACTTTCCTTGGGCCTCCCGTTGCTTAGCAGGCTGGAGAGGGAACACGGGTCCACCTGACCCTGTCTGCAGGGGCCGAGGCCAAGTGGAGAATACACAGTACAAACCTGAGGGCAAATGTTGCTGGAGAGAGGCCCGGTGACTGTGGGAGACCCGGTTTCAGCCATACAGTCCCTGAGCAAGAGTTTACAGGACTGAGGACCTGAGGAGAAGGCTGGAGAAGGCTTTCTGGGGGAGGTGCCATTTCCTGTCCGGAGCCTCAGCACCTGAACAGCAGAGCCAAGCTTCATGGGCACGCTGTCCTTCCTGGACACTGTCTTCCTGCTCATGGCACCTGGGATCGGTGGGGCCGGCTGCTCTGTTACTGGAGCTAGAAATGCCACTGTGGAATTCTGCCTGGCTCTGGCTTTCTCGCTTCCCTTGCTGGGTCCGAGCCCTGCCTCCCTCCCCAGCTCCTGGCCTTCTCTGTCCACACAATAACAGGATGTGATCCGTTCAAAGAGAGGAAGTGGGGAGGACGGGCAGCGCTGATAGTGCAGTTCTGACTTTCCACTCTCCACACCTCCCCTCCCCTCCCCTGTGGACCACCCCCTGCAGCTGCCTCTTCTCCAGCCCTTCCTAGATCTCTTCTGGGTCCAAGAAGGTGAGTGTGAGGTCTAAGACCCACGAAGACCAGCGAAGGCCGAGGAAGAGATGCACACCGGCTGTGCTTCCTGCAGGACTGCCTTCCTGGGCAAGCTCTGGACTCTGGGTTTTTTACTGGAGCTGCTAGAACTGGAGGGTGGTCAGTCAGGTCCCTCAGCCTCCACGTGGCAGATTCTATCTGCTCAGCTGTTTCCCCAGGCCCACGTGGGCCTGACCCAGAGCACTGGGTGACAGAAACCATGAAAGGCCTTTGGGAAACTCTGCCTGGCTTTGCCTTGCTCAGAGTGTGGGACAGGCTGCATCGCTGGTGAAACCAAGGCTCAGAAAAGCAGAGGGATTTGTCTAAGCTCAGTGTGAACTCAGGGCGAGGTTGCAGAGCTATAGCCTAGGTCTCTTGGTACCCACCTGCTTCCTTAGGCCAGTGTCGTCTGCAGAATGTTCTGGGGCGATAAAACACTCCAGATCCGCCCTGACCCCTGTGGCACCCACACTAGCCACGTGTAAACTCTTGTGAAATAGTGGTGTGACTAGTGCAATCGTATTTTTAATGTTTTTTAGTTTGGATAAATGCAAATGCAAAGGGCCACATGTACCCAGCGGTTACCCTGTTAGACATTAGCTTTTGAGTCTCATCCATCGAGTCCATGTTCACTTCTTGTTTCCTGTGCTGCACTGGGCAGGGCTGGGGCTTCAGATCAGTCAGCTGCATGTTAAGTGGTGCTCTAGGGTCCACCAGAGGAGCCAAGTCTGACTGGTGGAGAGATGCTGGGAGCCTCCTGGAGGGAGCCGGTTCTTGAGGAATGAGTCTGTCTGGGTCGGGTATGCAGAAAGGACTGGAATTTGGGGAATGAAGAACTGATGAAAGAGGTGGAGCATTGGGAAGAGCTGGATGCCCTTTCTGGTAGAAGAGTTGGGTTTGGAGAGGGCTGGGGACAAGATCACCAAATGCCTAGGATGGCATGAAGGCAGCAGGGAATTATGTCGTGTTGTGAGCAGGTGAGAGGATGGTCAGGTCTCTGTGGCAAACCCTCAAGTTAGTCACCATGAAGGGCCAGCATGGAAGCAGAGAGACCATGGAGGAGTCGGAGAGTTGCAGTCACCACAGTCTAGTGTGTCAGCCTGCTCAGCAAGAGGCTGGGAAGGTCCTGCTTATTGCAATCAGAGAGGCCGGCAGAGGTTTGTGAGAAAGAGAGCTGTGATTGCAGGACTCCAGGCCTGGAAAACAAGGGGATCTCAAGAGCCCAGAACCCCTAGAACCAAGCCCTACCTGGCTTTCCCCCTATCTACCCATGAATTCTGTGTTTCAATCCATTGCCAGGAAGATGCCAGCACCCAGAGACCCCAGGGGAGTGAAGTCAAGGTGCTGAGGTGTCAGACTGTGAGATTTTGTACATTTCCTTTGTGAGGAGCAAGTTTTACATAGAGCAGAGCTGAGGGGTCCTAGATCTCCAGGAGACTCAGAAAGAGGATGTGAGTCCTAAGGGTAGTGTCCCCTGTGCTGTGCTCCATAGTTTATGCCAACAACTCATTCCTCTCATGATCCAAGAGCAGAGTATCCTGATTCCCATTTTACAGATGAAGGTTTTCAAGGTCAGAGAGGTCAAGTGGTTGTCAAGTGGCTCAGACAGAAACTCAGCAAGAATTCTAACCCTGGCTGTGTGGGGAGCCATCCCCTTATTATAGACACTAAGTTAGAGAGAAATATTACAGGCAGTCTCATAGGGTCAGGCCCCCAGAGAGGACAAAGGTGAAACACATCCCACGTGTGGCTGGAGAGACATCTGTTGGAGCCCAGGGCTCAAGACAAAGATGAGATGAGCTGACCTACACCCTTCCTCAAAAGACAAACACCAGCCCTAATGAAGTCTAGATAGACACCAGACACCCCAATGGGTGCTCAAGACTTCCGAATCCATCATTTCCTAGGGAAATCTTTTTTTCCTTCCATGCACTTTTATTACGTGACTTGTTTCCTAGTGGATCACTGTTACCTAAGCAACTATACTTGTAACCATATTGGTTGATCATAGCGGGAACCCACGTTATACCCATGCGGGTTTTGCTCTGTAAGACTTCCCTATAAAGGGAGGTCCCCAGTTACCCATTTGGGTCCCTTCTTGCCCCTCAGGAGCTTTCTCACCAATAAATAGTTTCCTACTCTTCACCTCCATTGTTCCTAGAGTTTTGATTTTTAGAGAACACAGACATCTAATAGGTTGAGAGATATTTTTATATTTCCTCTCCTTTATCACCCTCACCCCAGAGCAGGTGACCCCTGAACACTGCTGTGTCTGTTAGTAAGGGTGCCACACAGTGTCAGACTATTCATTCGGTTAGGACTTCTTTGAGTGGAAATTAGAGACAGCCCCCCCTTAATATACCAGGGGTTAGAGGCTTGCTATTTCATGAGCTCCCTATTTGGGGGACCTCAGTGTTTCCTGACTCAGTTTCAGTCGCACAGATGGTGATCTGACAATAGCATCTCCCCTCCTGCATGGCTCCCGCCATTTTGCCATCCTATGACAAAGTCCCCAAAGACCCCAACTTCTCTGAAAACAGAAAGCTACGAAACTGGATTGGAAAGCCCTTTCCCACCCTAGGCCTGTGACAACGCGGCCAGCTGATCCCTGGGACCCAAAGCCCTTAGTCTTTCCCAGCTCCCCTGTGGAAGCCTGGGACTCAAAGTGCTCCGGGGTCCCAGGCTCTGTAGGTGTCTGGGGGGTGGCTGGGCTTCTGCCCTCTCTCTGTTCCCACACAGGCTGGCGAGGTCTGCCTCTCAGCGCTCCGCCCCTCTCTCCAGCAATCCCCCAGGCTCGTGCGTGTTCAATGGGCTATCAGCCTTGCCCATCACTCTCACGCCCCCTTCCATTACCCCTGAATGGGTGGGATCCAAACCGACACTGGCACTCCCAGCCCCAAGGCCCCAGTCAATCTCTTCCAGGACCACCTGGGACTAGCAGCCCTGACAGGCTACCTGCCTCACCGAGCTCCAGACTTACGTGCCATGAACAGCCTGCCCTTCTATTGTCTGGCCCTTCAGTTAGATGCCGTGTGCTCAGACTGCCTGCCTGGTCAGCGCTGCTACAATTCTGCTCTGGGTCCAGCCGTAGAGAGAAGTCGAGATCTCAGACCCCGGCCCCGTGTCTCTCTCCCCTCAGTTTGCTGGTCCGGGGACTTTGGGGGCTTCTCCCCCTCCTTTGGTTTTCCCAGCTGCTACAGCTTCTGTGTCACAATGCTAGGGGAGGGCTGGGCCAGGCAGAACAGGGGGTTTGCCTGGCTTGCCTTTTTTGGCAGGGTGGGGGTGGATATTGGCCCCAGACCCCTTTAGGGTCCACATCTGCTGGGTTGGGACTCAGCCAAAGCTGGCTGGCCGGTCCAGTGGCTGGGCTGCAGCTGCAGGCGGGCTGGCGACAGGGAGCCGGCTGGCGGCTTTCTGCGGGATGCTAATGAGGGCAGTTGTGGCAAAGGGGGAGGCTCTCTTTTGTCCTGCACTTGTCCTTGCTGGAGGGTCCTCAGGGAGAGACGAGGGGCCCTCCTCAGACCCGAGTGGCCTGATTAGCCTGCCATCACTCACTTTGATGGTTTAGAGGTAGGAGGACAGGAAATAAACTGGTCCTGTGCCATCCCTGTGTTTCCCATTTCCTGTGCTTCGGAATCACACGGTGGAGATCAGCATGGAGGACACACTCCGTTCTCACTCCTGCCTCTTACTTCCCACCTAACCTTTGCTGTATTGAGCCGTCTCTCTAAATTCCTACTACAAGAATGGAGAATCGGATCTGCTAGACTATTTCGGCGCTATGTGTGCTGGTTCCCCATGGGTGGAGCCACCTCTTCTCTGAAGTCAGTGTCTCTACCCACATTGGGGCGCTCCTTGCCATGCATCCACCTGTGAGAGTCGGCTTCCTCCCTCTGACTGTGAGCTGCTCGGTGCAGACATGGCACGAATGGTGGCTCGTGGACCCATCCTGCCCATAGTGGGGTTCACAACCAGGCTGCTCCATGGACATTTCCTCAGTGATCCCATCAGCCCCCCATGGCTGAACGCAAATGTATCACCAGCTTCCTTTGCATTGTGGGCAGGGAAGGATGTGTGACTTGCACAAGGCCACACAGGGAGGTGTGGACTCAGTCTCCCAGCCTTGCTCCAGCTTCTGCCAGAGCAGAGCTTCTCAATCTTGGGTGCAGGCATACCCACAAGGTTTGAGAGGAGAATTCAGGCAGAACGGAAACAGGAACGGGACAAAACATTCCATCTCTCTTCATCTACCTCTGAGCGGAACTGAGCCTCTCCTTCTGAGTTTAATTTCTTAGGACCATCTTCTTGTCAGTGAAATGGGTACATAGTACTCACTTCACACCAGGCAGGATAAGTGAGTTATGTGTCTGGCACAGAGGGTGTAGTTCGAAGCTGCTTGTCACTGTCAGCACACCAAGCAGGAGGGCAAGGCCAAGACCATTTCCTGCATGTGTCTGGGCACCCAGGAGGCCTCTGCGAATAGCACTGGAGGGAAGCAGCTGCCAAGTGGGCAGCAAATTGGCACCCTTGACCCCCGCCAGGGCAAGTGTTTTGGAAAGAAGACACTCTGAGCTCACTTTTGAGTTATTTAAGAATGTAATAAAAATTTTTTGGAATTGGCTTGATTTTGTCTTTTAATATATAATTATTTTATTGTTAAAGCACAAGTTTGCTTCTGCCAACATTTTTCACTACAGAAACTCTGGAAAGAACAGAAAGAGAAGAAAAAAAAAAAAAGCTACAAATTCAGCCCAAGTCACTGGTAAATATTTTAATGTATTTCTTCTTTCTAAAATTTGGGTTTTCTTAATTTGAGACTGTACTTCTACTCTGATTGTTACATTTGCCTCCAGCTTGTAAAGGTCATCTGTGTTCTAAAGGTTGACATCTGAGGGGCTGGGGTGTTGTTTGGGGGTGGAACAAGTGCCCAGCCTGTATGAGACCCTGGGGTAGGTCCCCAGCATGGCAAAAATAAAAAACAAACAAACAAACAAGTTGAAGCCTGACCTTTCAAACAAAACCTCCACGCATGAAGGAACAGATGGCTTGGGTGGGGCTTCTGGACTGAGAAAGAAGTGGCTAACAGCGGCTCTAACACTTCTCCCTGCCCTGCTGGGGCTTCTGCCAGGCAGAGGGACTGGCTTGACAGGGAAGTATGGCTCAAACGCTTGACACGCAGTTTATATCTGGTGCTTCTTGCTTTCCCCAAGTACCCTGTGCTGTGAGGTTTCCCATTTGTTACCCTGTGGCCAATCTGGGAGAGAATTACCAGGAAACAGAGGGTCAGAGTGGGGCAGAGACTTCACAGGTCTCACGGCCAGTGGTGGGTGGAGATCTTAACCTGCTTCTCCCTTCTTGGCCTCCGGAACTCATTAGCTCTGAGTCCAATCGCCCTCTTCTGCCCTCTTCTGTGCTCTCCTGCCTTAGCAAACCATAGTGCCTAGTGGCACACTTTGATGGATGGAAGGCCCACTGTATCTCAGGGTCATTTCTCCCATTACGGGACAACCCCGTGAGGCACCTCTTTCTCCCACTGCACAAGATCCAGCTTCCCTACTCTCATGGTCTCCACGGAATCGGAGGGCACGGGGCACAGTTTCTCTCTGGTCTGGGAAATTTCCACAAATATCTAGAGACAAAATGTTTCTTCTTTCAGACTTTTGATACACTAATGGCAGAATCAATAAGAGGTGAAAGGATACTTTTAGTTCGGACGAAGTCAGTTCTATGACTCCAAGTGCCTTAAACCATGAGGCCTCTGGAATGCTCATTGAGCCACTCGATCTACTTTCTATCACCCCTGCCTGAAGCCTCAATCTCTATCCCTAAGCAGTTGAATTCCAACCCTCTATTTCCAGTTCAGTCTGTCTCCTAAATGCCAAAGCAAAATGTCACAGCCGGTCCAGAGATGTCGCCCGGGCTGCACCATCAACCCGCATCTCTGGCCTCTTGCTCACTGCTTGTGTCACCCACTAAGTCCTACATACCCGGGGGCAGGGCTATGGGGCCCTGATGCATGGGACACAACCCTACGCAGAGCAGACCCTGAGAACAGGGTTGGTAAATCGACACACATGTGATCTCTCCTCACCGGCCACTCTCCTGGTGTTCTCCAGTTTAAAAAGCAGCACCAACACCCAAGTCAAGGACAAGGCACCAGCGTGTCCACTCTGAGCCCCTCGCTCTTTCCAGTGCCTCTGCGGTCGGCTCCTCCTGCCCCCCAAGCTGCTCCCTGTCCTCCAGCTCTCTGTGCGTTGTTCTAATCCCAGCTGCCCTGTGCCACCCCTGGCTCCCTTCCTGGTCCCTCTCACCGTGCCCTGGCTTCCAGCTGCTGCTGCTGGAGAGAACTTGCTGGGCACAGGCTGCTCATGCTGCCTACAACCCCTAGCTAACTCTGCAGTGACTGTAAGGGAAGGAGCTCACCACCCCTCTTCTGGGTCCCTTCTGCCGCCCCGCCCGTGCTTGGCAAGGCCCTCCAGAGCCTTTTCCTGACCGTGCTCTGCTCTGCAGCCCTCAGGACACCTCCCCACCCCCCACTCCCGCTCACTGCCTTCCTTTTCTCCCAAGGTCCAGGGCAATGGCTCCTACTGCACCAGCCTCCTGCAAGTGCACATCTCCCACCTGGGCCTCAGCTCTGACTCAGATTCACCATCTCCAAACCAACTGGGAATTCTGTGTCTTCTGCACAAAAACCCTCCTGCAGACCTAGGCTCAAGCCACGTAGTCCCCGCTCCAGGGCTGCTCCTTGCCCCACGCCACTGCCGTCTTTGGCTGGGAGTCTCGCCAAGCTCTCTCTGCTCTTCCTGCTTCTCATCGTCTCTTCTCAGCTCAGCAGCGAGGTCATGTCTCTTCTGCTTAAAACCCTCCCTATGCTTCCTGGTTCCTGCTGCAATAAAAGCAGAGTCCTCTCAGTCACGCAAAAGGCCCCAATGAGTGAATGTCCCACCACCTTCCCAACTCCTTCACTCCCTCTCCCTGTGGTCCCCTCTCTGGCTGCACTGACAGCTCTCTGCTCTCCAGCCCCAGGGCCTTTGCACGTCTCTGACAGCTACTCACTTCCCTCCACTCACATGTCCCTGCCTAGAGGAACATTCCCAATGTTCCCTTCTCCAGAGCCTGCCCACTCCTTCCCATATGCCACCTGCCCTGCTCTGTCAGTTTGCTTATTTCCTGGCTGATTCCTCTAGAATGGCAGCTCTGCTGGCCGCCCAGCACTGGTGGTAGAAACCTGGCCTTGCACATGCTCGGCAAGTGCTCAGACATGGAGCTGCATCTGCAGCCAGCAAGGAGCCTCTCAGTAAACAATGACTGAAGGCACAAACCTCAGACTTTTACCTGACCCCTACATGAGTCCCCTAGTTTTCCTACTCTTAGCACTAGTATGCCTGCTTGGGAGAGGTGTCCCATGGACTCTGTCATGCTCATTACTATACTTCCGGTTTCCTTGTAGAAGCTAAAAGTGTATCGAATGAACGAATGAATGAAAGCCAGGGTTGTTACAGGAGAAACTGACCAATAAGTCATGCTTGGCAGGAGGATTGAGCCCTGGATGGACATTGCAATGTCCAGGAACCACTCCCTCCTAACCTGTGTGGCCCCTTTCTGGATCAGCTTCCCAGCTGAAATGTGAAGAGTAAGATGGTACCGCTCAGGAGGAGCCCATAGCCCAGGGGAGGTTGATTCTGGAGGCCAGGGCCCCGGCTTGGTTCCACTGCTGATCTGGAACTCAGTCAGAAGCCGAGTTGGACAGAAACGGCTGGGCAAAGCTTTGGCCTCAGGCCCTGTGCCTGCTGGCCGGGCTCCCAAGTGGGCCAGCCCTCTCCTTTCTTGGCTGGGGGGGAGACAGCAGGAGGCCTGATGGATCTTCGAGGACTGGGGGTCCTGGCCATTAATCTTCCCAGCCAGGAGGTTGTCTAGGACCCAGACTCACACCAGTGCATTCCTTGGCCAGGCTGGCTCCAGGCGGGTGCTTCCTGCCCCTTCAGCTCATGCTGGGCCCCTGTGGGGATGAGCACCATCCATCCAATCATAACCCTTTCCCTGAGCCCCAGGAAGCCTCTGTCCTGAGTGCTGCATCTTTCTCCAGGTCTGACCTTGAAATCACAGGCATGCTTTGGGCAGCCGCACCATAGGCCCTTTTTGCCATAGAATCCTGGGACAGTCTGGTGAAGCCTATGGCCTCCTTCTTAGAGAAATGTTATAAATATAGAGCACAAAATGTATGACATTTCAAAGGAAAGCAATTATATTGGAACGCAGTTATCAAAAACATTAAAAATATGTTGGAGATCTAGTAATTTGTGTGTACCACTCAATGTACTCAATGACAAGATCTCCTGGAAAGGCCAATGACTGCCATTATTTCCGGAGTGATAGAGCAGAATGATACATCCGAAGCCTGCAGCCATCATGTGGTGATAGGAAAATAGCAGAGGGCTGTGCTTTGTAGCCTTCATATCTAGTGGGAAAAAATGGTTACCTTTGGTTAGTAAAATACAGGTTTAGTCTTTTTGCTGTCCAAATTCATGAATATTGCATTCTGTCCATAGCCCCCTAGGAAGCAGATGCTAATTGAAGGGGAGTCAGGTGAATGCAATCCTGAGAGGACAGGAGGTGGGCTCAGCATCAGTCTGCTTCCCGGAATCTTATTAAGCCCAAACTATCAGAGTCTGTTACTAGAACCACAGGCCTCAGCTCTGAGAGGGCTGAGTGCTTTCTGGAGGTGTTCTCAGGGCTGGCCTGGTTCTTGGCCTGGGCTGGTGCAAGTCTAAGTTTCAGAGTTCAGCTCCCTTTCTGGGACACCCTCCCCCCAAGGCTGGAGAGGCCTCCTGAGGTACCGAGATCTGTACTTTCCCGCATACACACTGATAAGGCCCGGTGCCTGCATCCCAGCTACAAGGCTGGAGACAAGGTCCTCATCGGAGCTACACTGTTTTATTCACTCACCAGTGACTGTCTGCTTTTGCTCAGACCAGAGGCAGGTGCTGTGTACACTGGGGTGTGTGTTCCCATTTGTGCTGTTGACTGCGTGCTCTGTATTGGGTTCTGAGGCAGACAAGCACCTTCCCTCTCAGGAGACAGACGCTAGACGAGCAAAATCAATAGGGAATATCAATTTGTCACAATGGCTGTGAAGAGACAGCAGGGAAGACTCTGCTGGGGAATAAGGGAAGTCAAGAATGTCTTCTCAGAGAACATGACCTTGACAGAAGACTTGGAAGGTCAGTCTGCCAGGCTTACAAGGAGGGAGGGTTGCAGGAGGCAATGGGGTCAGAGGGTGAGGGTGCACTGTCTCAGCCTTCAGGCCCACGGAAGCAGTTGAATGGTATTTTATTTTATTTTGTATTGCTTTAGTTTTTTTCGAGACAGGGTCTTGCTTTGTAGTTCAGGCTGGCCCTGAACTTACTAGGTAGCCCAGATTAACCTCAAACTCACAGCAATCCTCCTACCTCTGCCTCCTGAGGGCCAGGGTTACAGGTGTGAGTCACCAGGCCTGACACTGTGGTATGTAGTCCTGGGGATCAAACTCAGGACCTTACACTTGCCAGGCAGATGCACAAACCACTGAGCTAAATTTCCGGCCCTGGACAGCATTTTAAAGGCTGGTGGAGATCATCGTAGGGTCTCACAGTGGCTGTGAATGAGTAAGAGTCTCTAGGAGCATCCAAGTTATTACCGAGAACAGTCCCCGCGACACCGAGTGAAGGAAGCTCTCACTTCTCTGCCCCCTCTCCAGCCCTGCTCTCCTGGGGCTGAGCTCTCTGCCTGGATGCTTCCCACCATCATTCTGCCCTGTCCAGCCTCCAGCTAACTTTCCATTCATGGTCGCCTCCTTCAGTGCAGCCTTAGTAGCAGTCCTCATTTGTCTCGTGCTGCCCTACATTGCGGCCCTGCATATTCATGTGTGCTGTTCCCACCGTGATGGTTACATGCCATTGTCCACTGGAGTGGGTGGAGTGGGGACTTGGAGGGAGGGGAGAGCTTCCCCACCAGCCTGGGATTGGGGTAGACACTGCCACCCGCTGTCAGCAAAGGGAAAGGCATGCAAGATGCAGTGGGGAAGAAAAAGGGGGGTCCCGAAAACAGTCCAGGTCCATCCGTGCTTCCCTGGAGGGTAATACAGGAGCTAGAAGAAGGGTCTGAGGACTTCAAGAGGCAGAGCGGGGCCCAGAAGAGGGAGGAAATAAGCAGTGATGGAACAACTGCTCACAGGTCAGGTCCCAAGGTCCAGCCCCAAGGGCGCTGAGACGAAGTCCAGACCTGAGCCCTAGGCTAGACTAGCAAGGGGGCCCAGCTTGCTCCCGCAGAGATCAGGGCTGTCCTCACAGCAGGGAGATGAGCCCTTCACCCGCAGAAGGGTCCCCAGAGAGAGCAGGACCAGCTTCACAGTCCAGTGTCCACCACAGTCCGCTTTCTTGGAACAGCTTGTTTTGCACTAAGGTTTGGGACTTTGACCTGGGAGCTGAGTTTTCTTTCTGTTGGTTACCTGATATTCTTCCTGCTCACCTCCCTCCCCCAGCCTGGCCGGGCGAGTCCCTGCCTCTCAGGGGTTTGGGGGACTTGGGGGATGCTGGGGTGAGGAAGAGAACCTAGGGACTGGGTGCTGACAGCAGAGGCTGAGCTGTACCCCCGGCACACCGACCTGCAGGGCTGGACGTCGCAGCAGTGACCCGTCCATCTGTCCTCCCTGACTCCTGGGATGCCCCCACTTTCCTGGGATTTTGTCTCCCCGCACCGTCCTGCTTCCTCTTTCTTTGAGACACTGAGGGCTCATCCCGGCCCTCCCTCACGCCTTCTCTGGACTCACATGGACACACATACACGGCCATACACAGGTTTCGGAGGGTGACACTGTGCCTACCCGCGTTACCATCAAGTACCTCAGGTGTCTCTTGCATCTAACTCTACCCTGCGCCCCGGGAATCTGCTGTCCTCTCTGCAGTTCCCTCTGCAGGGTCCTCTCACCCATTGCACACCCGGCTCCCAAGTCACTCAGCTCCTTCTAGGCGGCCCTCTGCCCCCAGCTGGAAACACAACCCGGGAGTCACCTCCCTCACCTCCCACACAGCCACTTCTTGAGACCTCGCCTTGGCTCTTCTACCCCCTAAGCAGATACCCCTTTTACTTTACAAAAGGCGGATCTGACCACGACTCCCCTGCCCAAAGCCTGAGGAGGGAGGATGGCGGAGGATGGCGTTAGTGGATGTTTGTTAAATTCAACTCCATTCCTTACATTCCAACCATGGATTCCCTGGCTGTTTATTAACACGCACCCTGCCGGCTCCAGACTGTGCCTGCAGCCTCACTCCTGGCCAGGGCAGGAAGGAGAAGGAACCCATGTGTGTGGGAGGCATTGCCCCATCCTTGTCAAGTCCCCCAAGACACCTGAGAGTGAATACCAGGTGTGACCGGTCCTGGGCCCGCTGCTTGTGGACACACATATAGGGGAAGTGGGGTCTCTGCGGCTCCCACTGGCAGAGCCAGCCTGCACGCCAAGGGGCTGCCGGCAGGTCTTCTGAGCAGCAGCCGGTGGCTCTGTGTGGGGAGGATGGGGGCCTGCTGCCGGGGCTCCTGGGAGACGCCTCGCCGCCCTCCTCCCTTCCTTCTTCTCCTCTCTCTCCATCCATCCATCCTCCACCTTTCCTCCTTCCCTTCTTTTCCTTTTCGCACGGACTAGAAGTGGGAGTGCCTGGTGAGTGTGACTGAGGAACAGCCACACTGGAGCCTCTCACAAGCTCAGGGCCTGTCCTGGAGCGGGGGAAGGGGTCCCACCCCATGGCCACCCCCTTCTCAGCTGTTTGTCCTAGGGTAGGTGGCGAGGCCCCTGACCAAGCTTAGATCCTTCGGGGAGGCCTCCTCAATTTCCAGAGCCCACACGGGGCCAGGCAGGCAGGAAGGCCTGGGGGCTGGGACCTTGGACCCTGCGGTGATCTATGGGAGTGGCCTGTTAGAAAGCCCCAGGGCTGGGGCAGTGGCAGGACTCTGTCCCACCCTCACTGGGGACCAGGGTCTAGCTGAGTGGGGCTGGGACAGGTAAGAAGGAGAACAGGCTGGGGACACGGGCGGGTCTCGGCCTTCGCTGGGTCTCTGGGTTTTCCCCAGGCTCCCCACGTCACTGCCGTCTTCCAAGGCGCCCCACCCACTGCACCTTTCGGCAGGAGGGACAATGCATCACTCCTTTCCTCAGAGCCAGCCCCACCTCGGGAAGTGGGAGCTTAGGCAGAGCCTCTGGGGCAATCTGGGGCTTGGGGTGGGCTGGGACTTCCCCACATCTCCCTGGCCTTCGGACCCTCCTCCCTAGCTGGTCCCTGAAACGTGGCCTCGAGTGCCAGCTCCATGGGCTGGGCACCAACCAGGGAGGGAGGCCTGGCCAGGCAGCTCATTTCCCTGGGAGGGAGGGCACTGTTTCTCCACCACCCACTCGTCCTCCCTCCACCGCCTCCCTTGCTTTCTTCCTTACTTGCTCCCACGCTCCAGGGCCAGACTGGCTTCAGCTGGCCTCAGGTAAACACTGCCAGGTCCCACACAGCTCCGGGAGGCCAGACAGGAGCAGCAGAGAGAAGACCCAGGAGCCGCCTGCAGCCATGTTGGCCTTCAGCCTGGTCGTTCTGGGCCTGCTCACTGCAGTGCCACCTGCTAGCTGTCAACAAGGTAACAGGACAGGGGAGAGGCTGCAAGGAGGAAAGGCTGGGCTGGGCACGGGGGACCCAGGCGAGGTCAGGGTAGTGTCCTGGTGTCAGCGAGCCAGGTCTCCGTCTGTGACTTGGGAGCAGCAGGGAAATGTTGGGTCTCGGAGCTGCGGCAGGATCAGGATTGGAGACCTCAGACTCCAAGCAGCACCTGGTCTGGAGATGGCTGGACCCTGAGGGCAGGGGTCAGGGCTACAAGGACCGCAGCAGAGGGGACCCAAGCTGCCTCTCCAGGCAGGGGTAGCTTGCCGTGGGGGAGGGCAGTGCTGTCAGGGTTGGAGGCTTTGAGTTAGTGCTTGTAGTCCTCACCAGGACCTTAGCTTTTTGTCCCACTGAATCTGTCTAGCTGTGTGGCTTTAAGAAACCACTTCCCCTCTCTGAGATTCAGTTTTCTCACCCATAACTTGAGGGCAGTACCTTCTAACCTGCCACTTCACAGAACGGCTGGGTGATCTGGTGTGTATACCCAGTGAAGCACCACACCCAAGGCCTTGTACCCTTCCTGCTCCATCAGGCTGATCCATGGCCGGTCTGGGGGCCGTCCTGCAGCCCCAGGACATCCTCCTTGTCCTGCAGTGGGTCCCTGGTTTAGACAGGGCTGCCAAAGCTGGGTCCCTCTCCCAGGTTCTTGTGCATATCTGCTTTGCTCTGTTGCCCAGGTCTTGGAGATTTCCTTGGGAACTAAAGAGACCAGAGAGGCTGAAAAACTTACAGAGGTCACACAGCAGGCCAAGAAAGGACAGACCCAAGCCATCTTTCTCCTATCCCAGGCTCTATCCTTGCTCTATGTGCTCACTCCAGAGCCACGTGGGAGGGGGAGCAGGGGACTGTGGTGCCTGGCATGTCTGGGAAGCAGGATGGGGCCCCCCCAGGGTTGTCTGCTCTCCTGCCTCCCTGGGACCTCCGCTGGGCTGTCTGGCTGACCTCACACCTGCCCAGGCTCCTCCCAGAGGAGAGCTTCTGGTTAGAGAACAGGATCTTCCAGATGCCAGCCCAGCCTGGCAGCTCTTAGGCCACGCTTCAGTCTGCTGGGAGCTGGCAAGGAGGAGGGCAGCCACTCCCAGCTGGCAAGGCCTGGGCCAGCCATCCAGAGGGCTGCCCTTTATCCTGGGCCCAGGCACTCGCTGGGGGCCTGCATGTGACCAGGTGGGGGAGGTGCGAGGCTCTGGGCTGTCCAGGTCTCAGACACAGCCCCGCGTTCCCACTCTGTCCTTGGCTGCCAGGCCTTCTTTAAATGTCTATCTTCTCTTCTTCCCAACACCGTCCTCCTCATGCTCAGTGGAGGTGGGGGGGTTAGACGGGCCCTCATTCCAACCCTGCAGCCCCAGGACATCCTGTTGTCCTGCAGCAGCTGATGGACTCCAACACAGGCCCTGTGCTGGGGTGGGACAGCACTCACAGCCCCCCCTCTCTTTTAGGCTTGGGGAAATTCCAGCCCTGGATGCAGGGCCTCATTGCTGTAGCTGTGTTCCTGGCTCTCGTTGCAATCGCCTTTGCAGTCAACCACTTCTGGTGCCAGGAAGAGCCGTGAGTGCTGCCCGAGGGCTGGGGGCAGAGGGTCTTGAAGCCTGGATGAGCAGAGTGCAGTATGCAGCCCGAGCGGCCCGGCGGGTAGAGGTTTCCAGATCACATGTCTGTGCAGCCTGAAGCACTAGGGGTGTCATTGGGGGCGGGAGGCAGGGCAGCATGGAAATGTACCAGGCATGAATGCACAGAGGGCAGTAACCCACTGCACTGGCCAGGCCAAACCTGGGTGCCACGGCTGCATCTATCGCTAGAGTAGGACCAGGGTCAAGCAGGGCCTTGTGCATGAATTTTCGGCTTTCTCTTGTGCCATAGGAGTCCAGTGAGAAGTCTTTAAGTCTGACACTTGCTAGTGCAGGGCAGGTGAGAACAGTCTGCAGGTGTGGAGAGCGGTGGGCAGGAGGTGGGGACAGAGTCTGGACCAGAGATGACACAGGTGAGGCGAAGCAGGGACAGGTCTAAAGGCCGTGCAGGGGGTGGGCCCTCGGGAGTTGCTGGACAAACACAGTAAGAGGAGAGAGACAGGGTGATGTCCAGAAACCTCACAGGGACACACGAGGACGGGAAAGTCTGTTGGCAGCTGCTGAGCTGAATTCAGGATACATTAGGTCTAACATGCCTGTGGGTCAGATGGGAAAGATGGGTGAGATCAGAGCCTGCATCGCAGTGGGTTCACGCTTGAGTGGGAGGTAAGGCAGGAAGGAAGCCCTTGCTTCTCCAGTGACCTTGTCTACTGCTAATTTGGGTGGACAGAGTCCGGTGAGGTCTGCTCTAGGGCGGAGCCGAGCGGGGCAGAGGGCAGTGGAGAGAGGCCTTGAAGGGCTTGGGATAAACTTTTTGCAAATCTCCAGTCCCAACTCTGGAGAACACAGAGGGCAGGATAAGGCCAGACACAGGCCACTAGCAGGGCCCTCTGGACAGGAGCATCTGTGAAGGTGCAGCCTCTGCCTTGGGCTTGTCAGAACCAGGATCCAAATTGGATCATTGAGGGTGGGTGGGATGGGGAGTTCTGACATGGCCCATCCCCAGGGAGCCCGGAGCCGCGGTCATGACTGTTGGAAACATGACAGATGGGGTCCTGGTGGGAATGGACGGAAGATACTCCTCAGTGGCGGCTGGCTTCAGGTGAGAGGCCTGGCCAGGGCTGCCTGCCCTGTGCTGCCACCGTCTGCCCTGTGGGTCAGAAAGAGGCGCTGCTGGGTGTGGACTCCAAGGGTGGGCAATGCTTCAGTGTGGTGAGGGGCTCGTCAAAGGGTGGGCACCTGGCGGAAGGTTCAGTGACACTCATGAAGCAGAGGGTGCTCTGCAAGGGACAGAGAGCGGGGGAGGGTTGTATGAGTGGAGGAACTCAGCGATGGAGGCTCAGCACCCGAGAGAGCCTGGGGATTGGGGTCAAGGTGAAGCATGAGGGAGAGGGCGCGGGACCCAGGAGGTGTGCAGAGAGGCCTCTGGTCAAGGTGTACAGCCCTGCACGTGTCTCAAGTGCTGATTCAGGAAGACTTTGCCCTCGCAAATCCTCCAGGATGGGCCAGGGCCAAAGGGACAGTGAGAAGCCTGGTAAGACACCAGGCCTTGTCCTCTCTTCCAGGTCTGACGAGCACAAGAATGCCTATGAGAACGTGCTGGAGGAGGAGGGCAGGGTCCGCAGCACCCTCATGTGACCCGGCTCACTCTGCATCTAAGGACCTGTGTAGGGGCCACAGCCTCCCAGCCAGTTCTTTCCCTGTGCAGGAATCGGAGCGGGGCTGGCACTCCTGAGTTATAGGCAGCCCCAGCTGGGGATCCAGGTGGGGGCTGGCTGTGGCCCTGGAGTCTTTATGTGATCTTCTACCCAACTCCAAGAAGCCTTCTGAAATGATAGCCAGCTCGGCATCCCCAGTTATGCTGTCCGTTGCGCTCCTCTGTGAGCGTGGCAGTGGCTCTTTCTATGGAATAAAGATTTTTTTGTATGTCTGAGGCTGAAGCTCAGAAATAGCCCCTTGGGCCTCCCTTGAAGCTGTCTTTCTTTCTCAGTCAGGACAGTTTCCTTCTGAAGGCCCGTCATAGTGGCTTTGGAGGATTACCCAGGAGTCCTGTGGGCCGCAGGGCAGCTGGGCTGGGGGTGAGGGGCAGGCCGGTGAGGTGAAGGCCGGCAGCCCAGGGGGGTGGGGGGTGGAAAGCAGGCCTGTCTTTCACGGAATCTGAATGGAGTGGGAGACGGGAGACACCTGCCCCTGGACTGTCCTGTCTCCTCAGCCAGTCACAGGTGAGCCTCCCTTGGGCAGATGCAGGGAAGGATGGGTGCCCCTAGTGCTGGTCAGAGCAGGTATCTCCCAGCCTCATTCATGTGCACCGAGTGATCGGGGAAAGGGTCAGGGGCCACTTCTGCCACCTGCCACCCCCACCCAACCCCAGCTCTGCTCCCTCGGAGTGCTGGGCTTCGGCCTGGGAAGTGCTGGGAAGGAGTCTGGGGCTGGAGTCACGAGCATGGGTTTGAGTCCTCGGTCCTCACGGACTGGCTGTGTAACCCTAGAGAGCTCCTGTCCAGCCTGAGCCGGAGGACTTGGCCGGTCTCACTGCAGCTCGAGGACAGAATCCAGGCCACGCTGATGCCCCAGCTCAGAGTCCCGGGTGGGGCTCTGAGAACAAAGTTTCAGGCAGAGGTGTGAAGAGACAACCCAGGACTCACCTCTGTGAAAGCTGGTCTGTCTGGGGCCATGCCCAGTGCCAGGACAGGGCAGGTCCCGCCATGGGGGAGGGGCAGGGAGTGGGAAGCTGCGTCTCCACTCCAGGCCTTTCCTGCCTGCTGTGTGGCCTGAGGTAAGTCAGCCGCCTTCTCTGGGCTTCAGCTTTGAGGACCTCGGCCAGCACCCCTCCGCCAGCGCCCCTCCAGACCTCTGGGCTTTGGCTTCGTAGTTTACTATGACTCACGCTTTCTCATCTGCCTCTGCCCATTGAAATGTCACCTGTTTTCCTTTCTCGGCTGGGCCCAGCTGAGGTTCTTCTCCCTCTGAGAAGTCTCCTTTAAACCAAAGGGCGAAGCCAGCCCATCACTGAAGGAGAGACACAGGTCTCTGTACATCAGGGATGGCAAACCTTTCCGAGCTTTCCCGATACAAACAGCCCACTGTGGCATGTGTGCCAATGGGTCAGACCTCTGCCAAGGCGCAGACACCACTTCTTCCTCTCTGTTCCTCCCCTCCCAGCTTTGCACTGCCTGGGAGCTGGAGGTCAGTTGCCTCGTCAGGTTGCTGGCCTGGCCTGCCTGTCAGAGCCACCTGTGAGATGTCACTTGCTTCTGCCTAGACCCCTTTGCTCCTGGCAGCCTCCTTGGGGCAGGAGTCCTGGCTCTGAGAGCTCGCCGTTCTCCTCCCTGTTCTGTCTCTTTCAGTTTGGGCAGGACTAGGACAGTGGTGACCCTGGGGACCCTGCGGGGCTGGGCTGGCACTGACCTTACAGCCCTACCCCCACCCCAGGCTCCTGCCCTGACCAGGGCCGGGAGCATGAAACCGCCTGGTGGCCCCAGAACAGCCAAGACCCCCACTCCTTATCGCTGGTTCCCACCTGCCAGCCTGGTCTGATCAGGGAGGGAAGAGGCTGGGCCAAGGCCAGAGCGACTGCTTAATGACCCTCCCGGGGCCTAATCTCAGACTGGCAGCCGCTGAGAAGCTCGGGCTCCATCCTGGAGGAGGCTGATAACGCACCAGCTGGGCTCCCCACCATCTATGGGCAACAGGACTAGTCCCCAGGGGGCCTGGGGCTGGGGCAGGGGCTGGAGGCAGGCTCCACCCGGGCCCTGGGGGAGGGATGGGGCCAGAGCTCCCCCAGTGACAGACTAGGGGAGGAACTGGCCAGGACTGTGTTCCTCAGCCCTTCCCGCTCACGCTCACCCGGGTGTCCCCTCTCCGTGTCCTCAGCCTGCCTCCGGCCTTCTTTGTCTCCGTTCATTTGCATCCTCCCTCTGGTGAGGAGCGAGCCTGAGCCCATGCTCTCTCCTTTGCGTTTCTCTTGTTTTCTTTTTTTTTTTTTTTTTAAGGTTTTTTTGGAGACAGGGTCTCACTTTGTGGTTCAGGCTGGCCCTGAGCTCAGCCTCCAACTCACATCACAGCAATCCTCCTGCCTCTGCCTCCCGAGTGCTGGGATTACAGGCGTGAGCCACCACGCCCAGCACTGTGGTATGTGGTACTGGTTGCCGCTGGGGTGAGTCTCCACACCCAGTATTGTTATGTGGTTACCGGGGATTG
>PVIR01029854.1:0-20749 GCA_004026965.1 Petromus typicus
TATTAACATCCAAAGAATATTTATTTAAAATATTAATCTACATGAACTATAAATACATGAAGTAAAAACATGATATAAAAATGTAAGTGTGCATAGTTTAAGAAGGGAAATGCTTTGGTGGCCTCCTGTCACCATCGCGATCAGTTCCCAGTGTCCTCGAGCCCCGTGACCTGTCCTGGTCCCCCTCACAGAGCAGGAGCTGGCTCTAACCGTAGCTTGTCCCTTGCGCCCTCTGCTCCTTGCCCACATGATTTGGTCCATTCACCCAGATAGGGGAGCCCTAGGTTCTCCCGTAGACCAGTGGACCTTTCTTCTTCCTCTCAGTCCGGTACCAGTCCCTTGGTCATCATAGTCATCATGAACACGAGGACCCATGGACTGAGAACTTGAACTAAAGGAGAGCTTCCTCTCTAGACTTATATTGCTTGAGTTAAAAACCAAAACAATTTATGTTGCCTGCCATTGACTGAGCAGAGCACTATGACCAGATTCGGTGGGTGTCCTGCTTCCTGGCCACGCTCTACGAGCAAACCCAACAATTCAGCCACTAAATTTCCCTTTGCTCCGGGGATCTTGATGGACAGGGAAGCCCGCCAGCTCCACCATGACCTCCGCCGCAATGAGACAACTGTGGAAAGGGGAGTGATGCTTTTGCTGATTTAGGATTTACAGATGGCCTGCTTCCAGAGACGGTTTGAGATAGCCTTAACAAAAAACTCACAGTTTAAACATAAAAGGTGGGAGGGCGAAAAATAAAATTGGAATAAGATGTATTTTGGAAGAGAAGTTAGGTTCATGGGGTGCGACAATCACGTGAGCATCAGAGCTGTACGTGATTCTGACACCAGGAAGAGCAGAGCAGAGCAGGGGACACTTGGGTCCTGTCCCAGGTTGCCGGGACCATGAGTTTTCTCAGAGGGCAGAGACTTCCGTGTGGAAGCAGAAAGTCCCTGGCAGATGAGGTCGAGTTGGCCCCTCTGGCCACCCGGACACCCAAAAGCTCCTAAAAACAGCATCTGGCCAGGCGATTTGGGGGTCATTTTTATTTGGACCCTTTGGTTGCTTTTCTCCACGGAAAACTGTACTTCTGTTACCTTTTAATTTGATTCTTTGACATACAGCAGTAAATGAAAAGTCTCTACAAGACTGTCGGTGAAGCGTGACTGTGATCCCGTGTCCAGTGGGGATAAAACCTGATATGTATTCATTTGAAATGTATTATACCGGACATTTACTGGCCCCCTACAATTTGGACCCTGTGTCTGCTGAAGGAAACGACCTTTTCTTCTCATAACTTTTGCCTCTTTCTTCTGATATATGCCTCTGTTTTTAAATGCTGTGCGTATATCCATTTTCTTCATTTCTTGTGTTAGACATTAACCATTGCTTCTGGTCAGAGTGGTCATGCCCTCTCCTTATTCACTGCTGAAATCTTATTCCCCATGGTGATGGCCTTAGATGGGAGATGTGGTCTACAGGATTTTTACAAAGAAGCCCAGGACAGATACCTGGCCCCATCCACAGTTGACACCAAAAAAAAGCTCCACCTATGAGCCAGAAAGCAACTTCCTCCAGACACCAAACCTGCTGGCACCACGGTCTTGTGCCTCCCACCTCCACAGCTGGCAGAGATAAATTTCTGTTGTTTGTAAGCTACCCAGTACCTGGCATCTTTTACAGCTTCCGAGTAGACTAAGATATTCAGTGGCCTCACATCGGGAGAATGAGGCTTGCAAACCTCACACCTCCTCCATCCATGGACAATGTCTATAATTTTGGTGAATTTTTATTCTATACTTTTTATGGGTTTTTAGTGTCTACACAATTAAGGCCACACAACTATCATTTGCCTTTACACCATGCGGTGTACAACGGCGTCATGTACTTTCTCCCACAATCTTCTGTGTATACTAGAGTTTATAATTGCCTTTGGAAAATAATCTTGTTTCCTTTTATAAGGATCAGTGTCTGTCTCAACTCTAAAATAACTCGGCAAGAACACATGACGTCGCTCAATGTGGTGCTTGTGGGCATATGTGTGGAAGTTGGATCCTCCTGGTTCCTGAGCCCATCACACTGTTGGGGTGCTCACTCTGTCCCCGAACCTGCTGTCCCTTCCTTTTGGGGTGGACCTGTTACAGCCACCCTTGGCCTCTGCCTGTGGTTCCTGTGAAGCAGATGCCTAGGGGAGGGACAGGAAACCAGGAATAACTTCCAAAACACTCAGACCCTGAGACGCCATCGCATCATCTTCATGGCGTGTTGGCCTCACTCTGCTTTACAGACGAGACTTCCGGCCCCTCACCGCCCAAGTGCAGTGCTTGCCCGACTTCTGTCCATTCTTATTTGAACTTCCATCTTTCTCTTGGGACACATGTTGCTTCTCTGTCTCCAGTTTTTTGAAAAATTCAATGCTGCAGAGCTGGGCACATCTTCTAATTTTCTTCTCTCCAGTTTTCTATCTCCACGTTTCTTGCCACATTTGAGCACGATTCTTCCCTGCTGTTTTTTCAGCTCTTCTCTAGCCTTGTATTCTGTTTCTGCTGCTCACAGGACCTTTCTTCCTTGGAGGCAGGTTTCCTCCTTTCCCACAAACCCACCCTTCCGCTCTGAGGATATTCACCTGTTTTGTTTCCTCTTGACAGCATTTCCACCTCTGTTTTGTCTTCACTTCCCACACATTCCCTGGGCTTCTGCCTTTATGTTCCGGCTTCCGGGTCTGGGGTGGGAGGCGGGGACACCTCACCATCGCCCGTGGGCCTTGAGTGCCAGTGTCCTGTTGTCCTGCTTACGAGTCAGGGCCGCTCCTGCCCTGCCCTCTGCTGCGGTCCCAGCTCTGGGCTCTGCTTCCAGGGAGGGGTAGATCAGGAGCCCGTGTCCTGGTCCTTCATCATCTTTCCTATTGTGCTCTCACTTCCGGCTGCCTCTCACTTCCACCTTCACCTGCCAGTGTCTCCCTTTTACTCCTGTTCTTTTAAGGTTTACACCTCTCTTTCACAGTTTGTGTGTTACCTCTGAAGACATCTCTCTGAACACAACAAAGGAAAAAAGCATTTACTCAGTCTCTGGGGTCAGGGGGATAGGTGACCCAGTGTCTCCTTTGCCCAGGACTCGCTGGTTTTGAGACTAAAAGTCCCAGCCAGGTGTGGGGGTGCAAACCAGGAATCTCAGCCATTTAGGAGACTCAAGCAGGAAGGTCAGAACTTTGAGGTCAGCTGGGGCAATTTAAGGAGGCCCTGTTTCAAGATTTTAAAAAAGGAGTGGGATGTAGCTCAGTGACAGAACACTTGACCAGCACGCAGGGGGCCTGGATTCAGTCTCCAGCACTGCCAGCACCCAAACCAGAAGCTCTGCAGCCTGGAGCCACCTGCCAAGCCCAGGCACAGCCTCCAGCCATCCTGCTTTCGTCCCTTTGGCTCCACAGACTTTCTGAATGTCCCGCAGATCCTCCTAGAGCACCCTGTTCACCCCGGAAGTACGGTCTCGCGTGCTCCAGGAACCCTACAGGCCAGATTTGCTCCTGGCAGACGCTCTCAAGTGTCTGGAAAAGTCCCTGTATTTCTGGAAACCCCAAAGATAAACCGCGGGCATGACTATCATTACGGAAATTGCTGGCTGTGGCAGAGACACGCAAGCCCCATGGCGTCCTGGCCCAGGCCCCGCCTGCACAGCTTCTGTAATTATAAGACAGCATTTTAAATGGTTCCAGTCCAAACAAGACCTGGGAGGACATAGAGCAGGCTGGCTGTTGGGGCTGGAGGCAAACAGTGGCTGCCCCAGAAGAGTCTGAGGATTTAGGGCCGTGGGCGGGGGCTGTTCCCAGTACCTCTGCCGTGGCAGGAATGGTCGGAGCACCAGCAGCCTCCTGCAGCACCTTCATTTTTCCTTGGGAACACGGACACAGGGGAATGTCTTGATTTGACTGTACTTCTCCACTGCCTACCGATTAGATGCATCTGGGAGAAGTCGAATTTGAAAACGTAAAAACCAGATGTCTTGATCTTAGCCGTCCTTGACACATTAGTATAAAGTCTTTCTCACAGAGGTGGGGGCTCGTCAAGGCCTAGAAGGAAGCGGATGGGGTGGCACCAGGCAGGAAGTGAAGTCCACAGGGTTGCCCTCTGACCCTCAAGGCCCAGCCCCACTCACTTTATTGGCTGCTATTTGCCCTTCCTAAGCCTCAGTTTCCTTATCTGCCAAATGGACGCCATTATATCACCAGCATGGGTTGTTGTGAGTTTCAAAGAAAAATAAGTGCTTAGCATGGTATGATAAGATGCTCAGAAACGTGCACAGTGCCTTTCCCTGCCTTTGTCCTCACTGTCACCTGTATTTGGTCATTCTGCAAGGGACCTGACTGATGGTGAACCCAGAAATCACCTGGCTGTGCTGAAGCCACTAAATTCTGACAGGGCCGGTACAGGACTAGGAGGCCCTTCAGCTGGGCTTTGCCAAAGTGAGCCTGCATGAACTGAAATTCCATTAGTCAGTCTGCCCAGGCGGACGGACGCCGGGGCCCAGCACTAACCCGCCTTCCCTACCAGCCACAGGAAACCGAGCTGAGGAGCTGCCGGTTGCCCACATGCTAGGTGGAAGGCCGCATGTCCAGTGGGACTCCTGCTGCAAGGGTTGCGGGGGGAAGCGGAAGGGCCTAAGACCCGTCCTTTCTGTCTGGGGATTTCCCCTCATTCGCGTTGCTGGCAGGTACAAGACGGTCCTGGCGGCTAAGGAAGCTCTGACCAAGGCCAGCACCTCCTCAGCATTCTCCAGGCAATCAGCAAACCCACCACGCGGTGAACGAACTCAAAGTGCCTGCGCAGTAGAGTGCGCACGCCATCACTCGGGGTGTGCGCCTCCGGCCTCAGGCCCCGCCAGCCCGTGTTTCTGGCGATCCACTCTCCTGCGCGTGTTTCTCAAAACCCCACGCTGCGTAGGTTGGAGAGCACAGATGACAGGAAGAAAACAGAGCAGGTAAAGTATGAGATGCTGTCTGGAGGTGGTGATTGTGAGGTGGGTAGGCCAAAGCAGAGGCACTCAAACATCTGTCTGTGCCAAAAAAATATCCGGAAAAATATCTCGAGGCATTGATGAATGTTCCTTCTACCTTTTCTTCCTTCCTTGGAGGTGGATGCAATGTCTGGAGGCACTGCTGCCATTTTGCAGCTGTGAGGTGAGAATCAGATCAGAGAGGAGCACGCACCAAAGAAGGGGAAGAGAAAGGGGAAGAGGAAGGAAGAGGTGTAGGAGGAAGAACAGGAGGAAGGGGAGAAGGGATGGAGGGAGGAGCGGGGAGGAGCTCCTACAGGGCAGCACCAGCACATTCCATGTTGCTTGCTCTGGGCCCCAGGTCACCAGCGTCCTAAAGGAAAGCAGGCGGCTCTTGGCCTCTCGCTCAGTCCCCCAGCCGGCCTGCCCGGGAGGGTCCTGGCCTCACGGTACCCCTGGGCTTTTCTCTGGGTTGTTGCTGCCCCAGAGCTCAGGTGCAGCGAGAAGCAGGAGGGCCCCATCTCGGGCTGTGCTCACGGCTCCCTGGGGCGGCACACATTTCAGGAGACAGAAGAATGAGCCCAACAGCGGCCAGATGGGGAGCTCAGGTCTCCAGGCCCATGATGTGAGTGTGCGCACATTTATACGTGCATGTGTGTGCGTGTGTCTGCATGCGCATGTCTGCACGTGTACATCTACATGTGCACATGTCTGCATTTCTGCATGTGGGCTTGGCTGTGTGTGCACGTGTCTCTGCACGTGTCTGCCTGTGAGCATCTGCATGTGCGCATGTGCGGGGGGGGGTGGTGGAGCACTGTGTTGGGGTTGGCCGAACAGCCACCGTCTCCCCATCAGAGTCTGCAGAGCGCTTGTAGCATACATCTGCTTACAGCCATGTTGAGCTGCCGTTTCCCTGCTGCCCAGCTCACCCATAGACAGCGAGCAGCTCCCTGCTCTTTGGATCTTCACGGAGCTGAGCCACCAGCACTAGGGTCACTCTCAGAACATTTTCGTCACCCCCCCCCCCAAGGCCTCATGTCTATTAGCATCTCTCTGTTGTTTCCCATCTGTTTGCATCACTGCCTGGTACAGTGGGAAGCTAACGGTCGGCCCAGAAAGGCCTTCTCTGGGGCCCGGCTGAGATGCGCTGGAGGAACTGGGACTCCTGGCCCAGAGCTGAGAGGGACCGAGTGCTGTGGTTTATAGGCTGCAAGAGAAGGGACTGTCCCCACTTCTCCCTGCCCTGGCCCTGGCAGCCCTAATCCACATTGGGCTATAGCCCCCGACTCTTGCCGGTGGACTCTCACGGTGGGGCCTTGGGCCAGCTCCCTCCAGCCTGGTGCTGCCCGTTGCATCCGCAGTGCATCCTGTGTCAATGCTTCTTTCCTATTTTCAAGGCCGAGCAGCGCTGCATTGCGTTTATCCATTCTTCAGTGAGGGGTGCTGGGGCATTTCCCCCGGGTGTTAGGAATAGTCCTGGTAATTCCTCGTGTGCGTGTGCTTTCAGATCTCTGGGGTGAGACCCCAGAGTGATCCTAGTGCTGGGTCATGGTATGTGCTGGCCTGTACTCCTAAGAGGCCACATGGTCTCTTGTTTCCAACGTTGTGTTAAGGTTCCGACTTCCCACATCCTCCTGTTTCGTGGTTTCCTGTCCTCCCATGACGGTCCTGTGCGGTCCTACTGTCCTGGCCCGTGTGTTCCCACAGGCCAGGGTTTACAACGCCTTTGTATGACAGAGGGGGAAACTGAGGCCCACACATCCGCAGCACAGTTTGCAGGAGCGTGCAAAGTGGGAAGTAAAGATCTCTTAATTACAGATCATTAAGCATTACAACATGAGGTCTGGTACCAAACACCAGTAATCCTATGACTCTGAGAGGCTGAAGCAAGAGGATCGCAAGTTTGGGCCCCGCTTGGGCAATTTAGTGACTCAGGAAGATATCATCTCAAGATAAAAAAGGACTGAAGGTGTAGTTCAGTGGGTTCATTCCATAGTACCCAAAAAACCCCAAAACTGAATTTCAAGCCAATGATAAGACAGCGTCAGAGCACAGGGCAGCCACACAGCCCTGAACCCTGAGCTGTTCCATGTCTAACCAACCAGGATCCACCTTTCCTGCAAGAAGAAAAGCCTTGGGGACTTGACATCCTTCACCCAAGGTCATGGTACAAGGTCAGAGCGGGGCTTGAGCAGCTGCCCAAGCCAGCACAGGGCTCTGCTGCCCCGAGACAAGGACAGGGCTGTACTGGGGGCCAGAGGAGAGAGAAGATGTGAGTACTAAGAAGAGGAAACCCCGAGATCGTGCTGGGGCTCTGTGGGGACCATGGGGACAGTGCAGAACAAGTGCTCCTGAGTAGAGTGGAGGCTAGGTTAATTTTCCCCCATCGGTGTCCCAGTGATGGCTGCTCCCAACACTGGAATAGCATCACAGAGGGCTTGTGTGCTCCTGAAGGGCTAAACACATTCCATCGTCCCAACAGCCTTGGGATGTAGATACCAACAATCCCACATTACAGATGGCAAACTGAGGCCCAGAGAGGGCACACAGCCTGGTGACTGGTAGAGCTGGAAGATGAGCCCAGGTGCTCCGATTCGGAGCTCCCAACTCTGTGGGCTGTGACCCTCACGGGGCTTGGCTGGTACCACAGAGCTACTTACCAGCTGGGCCCAAGAACCTGGAGCCCAACTCAGACTTCCAGGTGAAGAGATGCGGGGAGCCCGAGGTCGCCAGGTCCTCAGCACTGTCTTGGACCTGAGCTCATTTGTCGCCATCCATGCATCCTCTGCTGGCCCCAGCTCCACAGGGCTGAGGGTTTTGTCACCATGCTGTACACTTCCTTTGCCCCTCCCACTCTGGCTGCGGCCCCAGCCACTTTGATGTGGCCAGGCTCCCTGGCCTGCATCTGGCCTGCACGTGGAGGGCCTCAGAGCCCATCCTCACCAAGTCCCTCTGTACTCACAGCTGCTGGAGACCCACATGTGCTTTCAGAGCTCTGAGGGGAGGAGCCGGGGCCTGCAGGCAGCTCCTCGGGTGCAGGATGGACCCAGCCTGCTGCAGGGCAGGGCGGCCACTTCTTGTGGCTGTAGCCACAGTATGGGCTCTTTGACCTGGAAGCCCTGTTGCTCTACAGCCTCCCACAGCCTAGCTTCAAAGGACACAGTACTCACACAGTGTGGGGACTGCACATGCCCGCTCCAAGAGGGAATGCTGGGTAGCACCCTTAGGGAAGCCTCTGGGCAGTTGGAGGACAGACCCTAGTGTGGACACAGGCCACTGTCCCCAGCCCTGGGCCCCTGCTGCTCCCCTCCAGGGCTATGTGACCCTGGTCCAGGTGTGTGCACTCTGGAGGTTGTAGTCAGCTGGACAGTTGTGAGCATCATCCAGGGAGGGACAACACTGAGCCTCCAGCCTCTGGAAATGTCTGTGGCCAGCCTGGTTGAAGCCCTGGCACCCGGCACAGAGTTGGCATCCTGAAAGCAACATTCTGTGAAGACTGAATCCAGGCTGCTCGAGGTACCATGTTTTAAACTGAACTCAGACTTTTCCAAGCCAGGCGATGAGCTTCCATTTGGATCCTAAACAGAAGTTGCAGTTACACGTGGACACAGGAACACACAGCCCCTCCTCCCCACAGCGGAAGTGACTAACACCTGCTTTGATGGGGATAAACCATAACCCTGGATGCTTAGAGTGCAGCTCAGTGTTCAGCGACCTCCCAGCATGCAGAGGTCCTGGGCTCCATCCCCAGCACCCGGGAGGCTGGGAGCTGCTGAAAGCCGTGGGCCTTTAAAAATCATTTCAAGCGTTGCGATGATTGCACATTTTTTTATTGTGAAGTAAAGCTAAACCAAGAGAGCATACAAGTTCAGTTCCATAACGAAAGTGCGTTCTACAAGCCCTATTCACAGCGTCTCCCAGGCGTGCTCAGGACAGGAAGGAGGACACGCGTCACAGGCCTGTGGCTGTGTTCTGGTCGTAGTCCCAGTGTTTCCTGCTGGGCAAACTTGCACTTGGTCTTGGATTTCTCATCTGTGAGGTGAGCATAAAATACCCAGCGTCACTGTGGGGCTTAGAGACTGCCCTCCCGGTGGCCTGCCTTGGGGACTTGCCTTGTGGGAACACACGGGCCAGTAGAATGTGGACTGGCAAAGAATCAGGAGCAGGGGTTGAGTGCAGTTTGTACACACAGGTTCACAGAAGCTCTGTCCACAAACAGCCTCAGCATTCGTCATCGGATGGGAGGCAGACATGTGTAGTCTCCCCACCTGATCACACTGTGGTCGGCCTGAGCGTGCCAAACCTGGAAACCACTCTAAGAAGCCAGATACGAAGGCCAGGTCCTGTCTGATCCCCCTGGTCAGACATTTCCAGGGCAGGGGAGAAGCAGGCAGTGACCAGGAAGAGCTGGGGCTGAGATGGCTGCTTTGTGGATAGGAGGTTGGCTTCAGGGGTGAAGGAAATGTCGGCAGAGGAGCCGGGGTGATGTTTGTGTGGCGTTGTGAATGCACTGAAAGCCGCTGCGGTACACTTAAAAGTGGCTCAAGTAGTAAATTTTGTGACATGACTTTTACTTCAATAAAAAACCAAGAGGAAGTACAACTGGCCTAGGGAGTGGGCCTAGGCTGAAGTCCGGCCCCAGACCTGGCACCTGGCATGACAGTGGGTCTGGCTTCCTGGAAGACCCTCAGAGCAGTGGGTAGTCTGCCCACAACCCCTGCTCCTTGTCCTGCCTACTGTCCACAGCAGTTGTGCCGCCTGCTGGAGCGCCCGACATCCTCGGGGTCCGGGCCGAGACACTGACAGCCCTCACCATGAGCTCTCCCAGTCTGGTTTAGATGGCATTTGAGGACTTAAATGGAAAGGAAGGCCAACGGAAACCGCGGGGGAAGTGAGTGGCTCAGGGCTGAATCCTTTCCTTCACTAAGACCAGCTCAGGAAAAATAAAAACGTTATGCACAGCATTCTTTTCCCCATTTAATAATAAAAGTTGTTAAAATGTGTCCCATAGAAAATATATACTCTCACAACACAGACTCACACTGTTCTGAATAACAGCCTGTGCTCGGGAGCTAGATAGTCTGGGGTCTGCCTTCGGGTGAGAAGCTTGACCTCTCCAGCCTGCCTCAGTTTCCCCTGTTGTACTAACTTGGTGTATAGTGGTGACAATTACACACTCAGAGTGGACCAGTGTCTGGCAATGGTGTCAGGTATCATTACAGGTGTTATCTTTAGACGGCTTCTGGTGAGAAAACTTCCTATTTTCAGCCACTGAAGTGTTGATTTCTGGGCAAACCTCAGTGATGCAATAGTGGGATGGATTTCTTGTGCTTCAGTCTGAGATTTGCCTTCATGCCACCAGGCAGGTCCTGCAGTGGCTCCTCGGTTCAGGCCTTGCTGGTGTCCGGGCTGAGGACTCTTCTGCTGAGGGGTTGTCCTGTGCCCCCAACACCCCTCTGACCCCTAGTTGTGGGCAGAGGAAAGCTGCTCACATCAGGTGGGCCAGGAGGATCCAGAAGGGGGAACCCCTGCAGCTCACCACTAGGCCCCACTTCTCACAGAGAGCCAGCCACCCTGCTGCCTCGTGCCATAGTGCCATCCTCTGTGCTGATAGGCATAGAGGCTGGGCATCCAGACCCAGAGCATCACAGGGACCCTCCTACTTCCTCTTTGTCCCTCATTTAAATGGCTGCTTAAGCCTTGACTTTAGCAGTCATCTCTAAGCATATGCTAGGTATACTTTTTCTAGTACCTTTAAAAATAAATATGTAAAGTTTTTAAAATGTTGTTGATGTCCTACCTACTACCCACAAGCAGTCAGAACAGCTTCAGTGAAACTTGAAACAGACTCCTCCAGGTGAAAATTCTTGCAAAAAAGTATAAATGCAAGACATGACTTTGATTCATTCAAGCCAGTCCTTGCTCATAGACTTGATGGAGCTTCGAACACTACCGGTGAGGCAGCCGCAGTGTAATCTGCCCTGTCAGGGGCTGTCTGGTCACACGGGGGAGCTGAGCCTGCCTCCAAGCACCGCACAGTCCCAGACTCTCCTCAGAAAACATCTCGCTTGTCTGGGTGGCTTGCTCTGAGCGCTTGGCCCTGGTGGGCAGAGGGAGGCCAGACGGACTTGCTTTTCCCAGCAAGCAATTCTCTGAGAAAGTTGGTCAGAGTCTCAGCAACTCCCTTGTGTGCCCCTCAGAGGGAGCCTTTTCAAAACATTCCCAGCCCCAGCCTTTTCTAAATCCTGGAAGCAGAGAATTGTTCTAAGAACAGAAAACATTTGGAGCACAAACACACCCAGTCCACACCTCTCTTGGAGCAGAACTGTCAGTGGGGAAGGTGCTCCCCGAAGCAGCCATGACTGACCTCACCATCCTGCATGGGTGGCCCACAGCCCAGGCTGGGGCTTTCTGGGAGTCTGATCTGAGAGGGCTGGAGCTTGGGGCTCCCTGAAATGCCCGCAGCTCCTACTGCCCTGCCTGTCCCAAGTTCGAGCTTGTTGACAGTAGACTCAGCGGCTCACAAACCCCACACTGAAAGAGCTCTTCAGGCTTCGCTAATTCCTCCCTCAGTGATAAAACCTCTGAGGCCGGGGATGGAGGAATGTTCTGGAAGCCACCGTGTCCTTGTTTCTCCTTGCGGTCAGGTAAGCTTTTGCATAGTTACTTTAAGCCAAAAAGTGACAGTCATGACGTCAGTTGCTAGAGTTGGTTGAGTGGTTAGTGCAGAAACCGGACTGAGGCAAAGACAGTAAGGCATTCCTCAGGCACGAAATTTGAAGAGCTGCCAAAAAATTCTGTCATCCAGATAAATAATATTATAATGCAATGTTTTAAAACATCCAAATGAATGCCAAAAGAATTCCATGGTGAGCAAAATATCAACATTTCAAAGAAAGGTGGGGTGAGTCTCGGCGCTGAGCGGTGCCATCATGGAACCTGAGGTGAAAATCCAGTAAGCGAGATGATGACATCCTCACCCCTCTCAGCTCCTCATTTGGCAGTCACCCTCCCTCCCCCCATTTTACACATGAGGCTCCGGGTGAATGCCTCACCTGCTTCGCCGGGGTGTCATCTCCAGAGCCTGCTGCCACACCGTGGTCCCCCCAGCATCTTTGTCCACCCCCCTCCTCCCTCCCTCGCTTCGTGCCCATGTACCATCTTGTCGTGGCTGGAGCACTCCTAAGCCTCACCCTGCCCCAGGGCCTTTGCACTGGCCATAGCCTGAGCTGGAACATCCCACCCCAGGTCCCTCCATCCTCGCTTGGCTCTTCTGCCACCTCCTTTGAGGGGATTTCCTGGCCTCTCCGAAGTGACCCCATCTTTCGTGTCATGACCTGGAGTTTCCTTATTTGTTAAGCTATTTCCTAATTGGTTGAAGGCTTTTGTTTAGACTCCTCTGGGTCCTTCAGCCCAGCCCAGGCCCTAAGCATTTTTAGAATGAATGAACGAGCAGATGAAGTCCCAGTTTCCAGACAAAGAAACGGTCTCTGATTCTCCTCAAAGCTCTGAAGTCATTCATTTTGAACTTCAGCCTTGGTTCCCCTTTCAGGTCAGCCCCCGGAGTTTTCTGTTTCAAGATTCCCAAGCACCCCCCATTTCTTGAGCTCCCCACACCCTCAGTCTGGCTCCGATTACCGGTTGCTGCCACCCACCCGCAGACTAACAAACGTGGACCAGCTGCGCCTCAGGAAATCGCCTCCCGCTCAACCCCGATGGGGCAGGGATGTCTTTAGTTAACGTAAATAGGCTCTTAACATTTGTTTTTTTCCCTTTGTGCAAAATACCTATCATTAATTCTGACTTGCAAGATCAAACAGTTAACAACGTGTTGATCCCAGCTTACTTTCAAGTGATGTATTGTATCATTCTGGAGAGTTATGGGGGGCGATACTTTCTTTGACAAATGCATCTGAGTCCATGCAAAAGGGGCTGAGCAGCGCCCGGGGAAGGAAGCAATTAGCAGCTCCACTCCGGGCTTCCGAGCACCATTGCATCATCTCTCCGTGTTTTATTGAACACTGTTTTCTTTCTTTTGCTTTCTGGTTTGGGTTTTTTCCCCCCTCAACCAAAGAAAATGAGCTTTTCTAAATTCATCACTTTGCACAGCATTCAGGGCAGACTGAGAAGTAAAAAAGGCTTCCCTGAGCATCGCTGCGGGCTTTTTCCTCCTTTCTCCTCATAGACACGTTCCTGCAGGATCGTTTTGTGAATGACTTGTCTTCTGTGTGAGGGACCCTCACTGTCTTCCTAGAGAAGGCCTCATGGCTTTTCAACACTTTGCATTCCAAATACCAATAGTTGCAAGGCCACAACTATTTAGGGGCAAATATTCTAGGGTTTAGCTGAAGGTGTGACTTTAGTAACAGCCCAGGAGTGCACAGTAGGGAGTGAGGAGGACTGTGGCAAGTTGCAGAACTGTGTCCCACCAGAAGGGGCCGCCATTACTCCAGTCATAGCCATAGTGGGTCTATTTTCAAGAAACCCTGAAAATCTGGATTTTTATAGGGTCAGGTTAGGGTAGGGGGTGTAGTCTAGGGTGGGGTGAGGTGGGGACTTTTAAGACCATGGAGGACAAACAAAACCAGAGGCCTCCGGGCTGCCAGTTTATAAGCTCTGCTGTCTGGTTCAGCTTAAACTGGACCATGCTTAATTTCTGGGCACAAGTCGGTGGGTGACAGTTGGAAAAACCCCTGCGGAAACAAGCCTCAACTTCTGGAAGAAGTAACTTTATTAGAAAGGGGTTTTTCTTGGGGGGGGGGTGGAGAGTTTAATTTACTGACAGATAATTAAAAACATCGTTTTCGTATTAAAACAAACAGAAATTTTAGAGCAGAAAGTGAAAAACAAATCAATATGGAAATCCAGAACAAAGACGTTTTGCTTCTAATGCAGGTGGATTTGGGGAAAGTGACCCAGTGGTAAGGAGGATGAAGAGACACAGAGCCAGGTTGAAATGTGGAGGGCTGGGGGGCTCTTGTCTTCTTTGAAAGAGCCCCAGGGGGCTGGCACACTCAGACACCGGTACAAGCATTTCGCAGGCTTCCTCTGTCTCCCTCCCCCTCGGTCCTTGTCCAGTAAACGACAGACTCTCAGCTGTCTGTACTTTCCCAGCAGCGTGTGCTTTTCTTTTTTTTAGGTTTTTTTGAGACAGGGTTTCGCTTTGTAGTTCAGACTGGCCCTGAGCTCAGCCTCAAACTCACATCACAGCAATCCTCCTGCCTCTGCCTCCCGAGTGCTGGGATTACAGGCGTGAGTCACCACGCCCGGCACTGTGGTATGTGGTACTGGTTGCTGCTGAGCGTGAGTCTCCACGCCCAGTATGGTTTGTGGTTACCGGGGATCGAACCCGGGTCCTTGCGCTTGCAAGACAGGTGCTGGAACCACTGAGCTAAATCCCTGGCCCGCGTGTGCTTTTCTTTAGTGCTCACTGGGAGGGACAAGTTAGGGCTCAGGCTTCCTGTTTGGTCTCCTCCACCCAAGGACTTGACCCATTTGCTTCTTCCTTCTGCTTTCTCCAGCATTTTGATGGAGAAGTCAAGAAATCTGAGAGACTTGGTTTTCTCCTCTGTGATTGGGTCTAACAGTTCCCACCGCCTCATAAGGTCACTGTGAGTCGTGAGCAGGATCCGAATGCACAGGGAGAGTTCTTTGCACATCTTAACCAGGACTATTCTTTATTACAAATCTTCACATTCAGAGAAGCGAGGCTCCCCAGACGCATCTTGGCTCTGAGGCCCCAGCAAGCCCTCCCCTGTTCTCTCCAGTCTGTCCTCCTCCTGGTCCTACCTGACTCTTCAGCCCGTTCAGCCTTGTTCTTGCTGACATGAGTGCTGGCTCTTGCCATTTGCTTGGGGACACCCAGCCTAGGGTGGCAGGCCACATGGTTGGCTGGCACGCTCTGTTCTGGAGTAACAGGTCTCACCCACTCCTCAGCCTTCCACAAGGCCTGTGCCCAGTCCCCAGACCCCAGCCTGGCCTCCCTTGTGTCCAAAGGTCCCTCGGTCACAGGCATGGGTAGGTCCCGTCGTTGGCCCCACCATACACAGAGCCCAAGCACAGCAGGAGAGAGGCTCACAGTTGGTGTTGGATCCCCCTTTCTCTGCTTCCACACACACAAAATATTTGTATGTGGGCTCAGTTGTTCCAGCACCTGCCTTGCAAGCACAAGGACCTGGGTTTGATCCCCAGTAACCACATACAACAAGACTGAGCATGGAAACTCACACCCACCAGCAATCAGAGCCACAGACCACAGTGCTGGATGTGGTGGCTCACGCCTGTCATCCCAGCACTTGGGAGGCAGAGGCAGGGGGATTGCCGTGAATTTGAGGTTGAGCTCAGGGCCAATCTGAACTACAAAGCGAGACTGTGTCTCAAAAAAATTTTTTGTTTGTATATAAGCTTAAACCATCTCGCAGCAAGCCAAGCTCTTACAATCACTCTCTGAATCTGTGCGTTTCACATCCACAGGCTCAACCAACTGTGGATTCAAAGTACTCAGAAGAGGTACTTTTCCCCTGTCATTCCCTAGCAGCATAGTGTAGCAAAGACTTACGCGGCGTTTACACTCTGTTGACTATGATAAGTCGGTCTCTAGTGTATGGGAAGATGGCAGAGGTTCAATGCCAAAGCGACGCCCTTTTTTATGAGACTTGAACAGCCTCTGATATGGGGCGTGGTCCCTTCTCTGGACATCCTCTTTCCATTCCGGCTTCCTCTCGGATGGGGGGGTCACAGACTGGACATAATTCCCTGACCTCCCTCCAGGGCGAGGTGTGGACTGACACAGAAGGGGTGCCTCAGAAGTGGGGGAAATGAGAGCACCTGGACAGGGTTCGCAGACAAGCCATGTGCTTCAGGGGAAATCTTCGTCAGCAGGATTTGCAGGAGATGGGGTCCACTGAGTGAGTTATGGGACCTTGAAACATACACTGGATCAATCTTCATTTTTTTAAAAAAAGATGGAGATGGAGGAGCAACTTCCCCTAAGGAAAAATAAAGTCTCTAAGTTAGAGTTTTCAACCTGGGGCCTGGCGTTGCGCAGAAAATGGCCACCACTGTAACACGAGCCCCGCCAGTCAGTCGGAGTATGAGTTTTAATGTTCCCCGAATCTTGCAAAATGTGTATCCAATTAACCACTACTGAAGGGCCTTATTTATAAAATAATACTTCTGTGGTCGAGTTGCACTTTTTTCCATTCATTTCTGGTGCATAGGGCTCAAGTTGCAGATTCAGCCTGTGATTAATAGAGACAAACATTGGATTTCTGCCGGCATCCGTGGGCCGAGTGGAGTCCAGCCAGAGCACATTTCCACGGGGAGCTCAACGCCTGAGACTCCTCGCCTGAAGAGCAAGGGCTGAGGGAGGATGGAGGAAAGGGCTGGGTGGGCAGGGGCTGTGCCTCCTGGCGAAGGAAAGACATTCATATTGGACCAGAATAGGTATGAGGGCGCTGGGGTTCATCAGGTCCCAGCATGGCCGCCTGGCTGACTGGAGGGCACAGCCTAGAGAATTCTGTGACTGGCAGGGCCTGGGCCCCAGCCCTCCCAAGAGTCAGAATGGACATCAGGAAGCAGAGAGCCATGCAGGATATTTGGAATACAGAGCTGGTGACAGTTTGCTACAGAGGGACAAGATTTTTCTACAGAGAGCCAGGGAGTAATTAGTTTTGGCTTTGTAGGCCAGATGGTCTCTGTTGCATCCACTCAGCCTTGCCAGGGCAGCCGGGACAGTATACAAAAAGAGGGCCCTGGCTGTTCCAATAAAACTTTATTTACAAAAACAGACAGTCAGCTAGATTTGGCTCAAGAGCCCTGGCTGGCAAGCCCAGTTCGGTCCAATGGCACTGAGACACACAGAACTGGAGCAAGATGTCCTCTCTTCCCAGGGCCTCCATAAATTCTGCAGGTCATACTGGGGATGACCTCTGGCCTACTACCTCTGTAACTCTCACTGAGGCTAACTTGTTTTGCAGATCCTGAGTCCCAGGCAGTACAAACCTGACCTCAGGGCTCTGGCCTCTCGCTCTCCCCGGGCACTTCCGAGCGCTGTCGGCGCCCGACAGTCCCACACATGGAGTCTTGGTCTTCTGAGACCCAGGGCTGGGGGGTCTTCCTGAGGCCTCCATGAGGCTTAGTGGCTCAGTGACATTGGTCGCTGTAGGTTTGTCACTCCACAGTGAGGACTCTTCATGGCAGGAGAAGAGCACTGCGGCCAGCTATGCTTCTCTTCCCCCTGTGCCAGGCACCTGGGAATGCCCAGGTGTGACTTTGGCAATGATGAGGGATGTGAGCATGCAGCACCCCCAGAGGCGCCCGCAGCAGTCCAGAACTGCTCAGCCTGCCCAGTGTTTCAACAGCTGGCTCCCCCGCCCCATAACTCAGAACTCTTGGGGTGCTATTCCTGGGACAGGGGAAGACAGACTGTACCCCAGCCTGTCACCTGCTTCCCAGCAGCAGACTTCGGGGCTGGGGCTGCCTCTCCCACCGCACCCCAGACAGAATGGGAGATGTGGTTGTACAACTCACGAGACTGCAGACCGGAAGGGCTGTGGCCCCTCTGGGCTCTGTTGGTGGGGGACGGTGGACCCACAGCTGCCGCTGCAGAGCCCTGCAGCCTGCTGGAGTCTCTCCAGTGCGTGGCTGTAGGTCCCAGCAAAGGTTAGCTGAGGGGGAGGAAGAGAGCAGGTCTTTGCTGTGGGAACTTGGGGCTCGGAACCCCAGGGGCTCTCGGGGAAGATGTAGGAAGCCCTGAACTGGTAGCACAGAGCTGCGTTCTCCTCCCCACCGATAGACACCTGGGGCCACTTGACGGAGTTGACCACACTGCCAGAGCTGTAGGGGTGCTTTGCTTGCAGCTCTTGCACTGGGGGCACTGGAACCCCGCTGGGCTCCCTGCACTAACCTTGCCGCCACTGCCCTCTCAGACCAGCGAGTATGCCACCTTACCATCTCAGAGGTCTCTGAACAGGTGTCCCCAGACGTGTGACCTTTCCTGGCTGTTCCACAGGTATTATTACCAGCTTTTGGTGCCTGTGATAAAGGACTTGCAGGGACAGCTTTTTATGAAACTGCATCTCTGGGATTTCTGAAACACACCATGACTTCAGAGAGTGCCCTTCAGTGCTGCCTGCCCTTCCAAGGTAGGTGGGCACTGCCACCTCCCCTCCTGGGTCCCTACTGGAGTGAAAGGAGGCTTGGTCTGGTGGCCAGGGGCCTGGCAGAATAGGGAGATGCAGCAAGGTGGGAGGGAGGCCCAGGAGAGGGCTGAGTCCCCCCAAACACAATGCCATGTGTTGGTTTGATTGTCTAGTGGGAGGTAACTGTGAGCCTGTAAAACTAGCAGTTTGGGGCTCGGGATTGAGCTCAGTGGTTCCAGCACCTGCCTTGCAATCACAAGGGCCAGGGTTCGATCCCTGGTAACCACATACAACAACCAGCAGTCAGTGCCACATACCACAAGGCTGGGCATGGTGGCTCACACCTGGAATCCCAGCACTCAGGAGGCAGAGGCTGTGAGTTCCAGGCTTGCCTGGGCTACATAGTGAGCACAGGGCCAGCCTGAACTACAAAGCGAGACCCTGTCTCAAAAACAAAAACAAAACTAGCAGCTTTGGAACACATTCTATTCTAGGGTGTGATCAAAAGAGAGGGAGAGAGAGAGGGAGGGACAGGCCAGAGATTTAGCTCAGTGGCACCACACTTACCTTTCGAGCACAAAGGTCTGAGTTCAGTCCCCTGCTAGATACTGCCAGAGATTTAAGTCAAGTGGTTGCATGCTTACCTTGGAAGCACAAGGGCCTGAGTTTGATCCTCAGTACTGGGAAGAGAAACAGAGAGAGAGAGAAGAGAAAGGTGGGGGGAAACCTTCAGGGTCACACATGAGCCCCACACCTTGCCTTAGGGGGTGTACTGGAATCCTGTGCCCCGGCCAGTGGGCAAACAGCTCCCTCGGAGGAATCTGGCCTGGTCCACTTGCTCAGTCCTGGTTGCCTGGAGACCTGCAGGCACTGGAGGTCATTCTTCTTAGCAGGTTAGCCTCTCCTTCTATTCCACCCCAAGCTCACTGGGCCCTGACTACCCCAGACTCAAGTTGCTCTGCAATCATTTATTCATTCAACCAACAGAAAATTCATTACTTATTGAGTATCTGTGCTCTGTACCTAACCTCTGGCCAGTTCCCAGGGGCCCTTGAGGGACTGGGTGAACTTGGGGCCTGGAGGACCCCAGGAGACCATAGGACTCTAGGATGAGGAGGCAGTAGCAGGGGGACAAGGAGTGAGGCCACAAAGTAGCAGATGCCCCACGATGGAACCCCATAAACTCTGGGGAGCGGAGGAAAAAGGGGACCTTGGGTAGTGCGTGTTCTGGGGAGACAGCAATGCTGTGACCAGTTCTCAGATACAGTTGCTCATGTTTTCTTTCTGTAAGCTGGTGTTCTGCTTGCACGGGGTTCAAATCCTTGAGACTTGAATCCACAACCCATCATAAATTGAAAACCGATCAACCACAACAGCCACAAAAAAAATATTTTGGGGAAAACTGCATCTGTGTTGAATGTCGTTGTCCATAAACAATACAATATAACAACTGTTTATAGAACGTTACGATGTACCAGCTGTTATGGGTCATCTGGACTCGATTTAAAATGCCTGTTCTGAGCTTGTACTATACCCTTATAGACACGATGTCTGTTCCTCTGCCTGACTGGAAGTTGGGCCAGATTGTTCCCTGTGGAGGGGGCTGCCCTGGGCCAGCAGGGTGGTTGACAGCACCTCAGCCTCAGCACATTGGGTGCCAAAGCACCTGTGCCCCAGGCTGTGGTGAACCAAAGTGTCTCACGGACTCTCACCCTGAGGATGTTGTTCCCTGACAGGAGTGAATGTTCCGGTGGTGAGCATGTGCTGTCATGATGGTCAGATAAGCATGTAGTGTGTGTTCTCGGCTCATGCAGGGACTGAGGGCCTCAGAAGAGACAGCGGACTCCTCTGGACACGTGCTGGCACCAGGGACTCTGTAGGGTTGTCTCCCCTACACAGGTGACCAAAACCTTCTTCCTCCATCAACCTGGCCCTGGGGTCCATTGTAATCTCAGCACTCAGGAGGCAGAGGCAGGAGAATTGCCTTGACTTTAAGGCTAGCCTGGGCTACAAAGGGAGGTAAGGGCCAGCCTGAAGAGGAAAGCAAGACCCTGTCTCAAAAAAAAAAAAAAAAACTGGGAAAAATAAAAGTGCTTAGCTAAGTTCACAGTCAAAATATATGGCCCACCAATTTCCCTTGCACCATTCCATGACCAAAGCAGACATTACCAATCAATCACAGTGACACTCCACCCACTCAGCCCGGGTTCTATTTCACTCACTGCCCAGTGCAGTGACCCAGGCAGCCATGACTGTTTAAAGCAAGGGGCTCCCCCAGGAGTCTCTTCTGAACCCCTGTGTAATCTCTTTGTATTTGATGAAACCAGGATCTTGCGAGCAAGCTAGTCCCAGCAGGCAGAAGGTAAACCAGGCTGTGGAATTTCAGAGAGTTTCCACCCACAAGCCAGAGCCCTCAGCTCTGGGACCTGGCCAGGGACAGCTCTGCAGCTTTGCCGGGAGCCGGACCCACTTCCCTTGTAGCCCAGCTTCCAAATTACATGTTTCCAATTTCCTCCCCTCTCCTCCAGGATGCCATGATTTAGAATGGGGAGGGCCATTAACTTTTACAACCATGGGATACAAATAATATTTCTCTTGGAGAATTTTCTCATTCCCAAGGC
>PVIR01029855.1:0-20766 GCA_004026965.1 Petromus typicus
AAAGAAGTGTATGAAATGATAGATATGTTACATATTAGTTTAATGAATATACTTTATATATCAATCATTACACCATAAGCCATAAATATGGGCAATTATTATATGGTCATTAAAACTTGTTTAAAAATAAACTTTTTGTGAAAACTTTTTTAAGAAAATGTTAATTCAATGCTTTTGTGAAATACTACAGTTGGTGGTCATTGTAATTGATCACAGAATTTGTGACAGCTTAAGAAATAAAAGGAGTATGAATTTGTGAGATAGTATCGCTGTCATTACAAAAGCACATGAATGAAAGTTTTATTAACTTCTAGGTTAATGATTTGCTGAGTGGTTCTTTGAAAAGGGAAACAAGATACTAGCCTTTTGCCAGCATCAAGTATGACTCCAGCAGCAGGTCCTATCTGAGGCAGACTGCAGATGGTCTCTCTCCAGCCCTCCGGTAGGGTAGACAAACCACTGAGGGCAAGAGTTGATAAAGTATGGTTCTGAGGCAGTAAGGATGTCTGGTGCTCTATTAGCTAGGAATAACTGGAGCTATCCAGAGTGATACTTTCATATTCACATAAGAAAGAGGCTTTAAAATTGAATTAGAATTTACTGATAAGAATGATGCATCTATTTTACATCCAAGTTTATTGAATCCTTATTTTTTTGGTTATGCAGTGCTGGAAATCAAGAACAGGTGTGCTCTACCACTGAGTTTCATTTCAGACTCTTAAAAATTTGTATTTATTTTGATGCCTAGTCTCACTGAATTGCCCAGGCAAGACACAAACATACTACCCTCCTCAGTAGTCTCCCTAGTGACCGGATGACAGGCAGGGACCCAAATAAGTTTCCCATGTGGGCCCAGCTGTGGATCATGGCTTCTACATCAACAGCCCAACTGCTGTGAGAAGCCACCATAGTGGAGAGGATCACCCTTCATTACAGAAGTACTAATTGGAAGTGAAGAAACAATTACAATAGGATATTTTCAACAAACTTGGAGACATTAAAATTTAAAAAAAAATAATATATTAACCTGATCTCTAATGATGAATCTTACTCCAAACCTCATGAATATTTAATAAAGTCAGCAAATTCAAACACTAATTTAAGGGTTTTTTTGTTTAACTTTTTGTTTATCTTGCGAGGCAGGTACTGGGCCTCAGAGCTAAGTCCCCAGCACACAATTTTTGTCTTATACACTGAACTGACAAATTATTGCCACCAAATTTACTAACAAAAATCTACAGATTTATCATATGTCTGCACTTACTTTTTTCTATGAATATTTGCAAATTTTATAGAAATCTGTATCAAATGATACAGCATCTTCATCTTTACTTCTCATGTTTTACTTTCTTCTCTCTGTATAATGCAGATACAGCACGACAATAGAGATTTATGCTGAGTGATGCTTGCTATTAGTGGTCCAACTGGAAATACTGTACAAAGGATTTAAAGACCAAATTAGAATCCTGGGGAACCAAAGTATGATGAATTATCAGTATTTTCCATTTGTATTACAAAGTAAGAAGTGGGGCCTTTATAGAATTCTCATGTATTAAAACTATGAAATTAAAATCCTCTACACCAAAAAATTTCATCAAGGTAACAGAATTGCACTGAAAATGTACTATACTAGCAAACAAGAATTCTAGTACTATTTCTATAGCTTTTTAATGAAAACACCTTCAAATCTGTAATCTTTGAAGCAAAAATTACTTTTCAAGATCAAGCTAAGTAACTGGTTCATACAGGAAGCTTATTTTTTATTGTTTTTCACTGGAATAACAGGATGCAAGAAACATTTTCAAAGTAATAGGAAAGTATTTGAAAAACAAAGAGAATCCAACATCTTGTATGAGCTAATTTAAAATATTGAATATTAAAACTGAATTATTTGGCACATATGAGTGAATATATCTAAACTCAGTTATTTAATGAAAGGCTACAAACAAATGTATTTCCTATGCCATTTTTACAATTGAAAAACTCAATCCATTCTCTACTATCTATTCCTAGTTTCCAAATTTCTGTTGTTCTTAATCATTTTACTTCAATTTGTTCACAAAGTGGGGTTGAAAACAATGTTCCTTGTACAAAAAACCAATTTATCAAATACATTTAATAGTGATTAATAAATGATAAGGATGATAAAGATCTTGCAACTTAATTGAAAATTGTCACTTTTATTTAACATTTTGTTATGCTTAGGCAGCTGGTCATTCAGGTTATCATCCTCTTCACACAGCCTCCTGCTAAATAGTGATTATCTTTTCTTGATTAGAATTGAAGGCCCACCAGTATCAGAAGAATTATTAATAAAACTAAATTTAAGTCCCTGAAGTAGCAGTTGACTTATTTGCTTCTTGAGATATGTGTGGTTCCTTTCTGTCCCTTATTTTATCTTTACATGTCTACTATCTTTCTCAGAGCAGTGTTTTGTTGGCTCATACAGGTGCTTGATTAACTGGAGAAATATCAGAGAGCTATATATAGTGACAAGTAGCTGATTCAGTGATCCACATGGTCTTGGATTTCATGCAAGATCTCATGTGTTCCTAGCCTGGACAAAGATGCCACAGCTGAGTTTATGGTCATCACAGGTATCACTCACAATCCTGTTCTGATATACAGTCAACTTTTTTTATTTTTTTAGGAAGACAGTGATATGTTGTCCAATTAATGAATAATACTTAGTGTTTTTGTTTTGTTTTCTTTTGTAGTTCAGGTTGGCCCTGTGCTCAGTCCTGAATTTACAGCAATTCTCCTGCCTCTGCCTCTGAAGTGCTGGAATTACAGGTGTGAGTCACCACACCCGGCACTGTGGTATGTGGTTCTCATTGTTGATGGGCATGAGTCTCCACACCCAGCATTGTTCTATGTGGTTACTGGGGATCTATCCCAGGTCTTTGCACTTTCAAGCAGGCGCTGGAACCACTGAGCTAAATTCCCAGCCCAATGCTTAGTACTTTTAACAACTAGCAGTAGCTCTTTTGAATAAAATGTAATTAATACTGTACATGTAATTAGTATTTTTTTAAAAATCTCAGTCCACACCAATGGCACCACCTACATTTCCCCCAGCAATGTTGGGAAGCTCACGGCTTTAGCAGAGTGTTAACAGAGTCCTGTTAATTACAACAAATGTATTCAAGGTCATATTCCTTACAAAAGAAAATATATGTTTTCAAGTGACATTTACTCCCATTAGAAAAAGGTATATCATGTGTGTAAAATCCAAAACAGAATATGTGAGATGAAAACTTCAGTATTCATGTTTATACATGTCTGTCTCTGGTGGGGACTAGTAGGAGAATTAAAATGTGAATTCATGGAGTGCTTTGTGACATGGTGTAAGCTCCAACTCATAGCCCACGGGTTGCCTAATTGAATTGCTATTGATAAGATGTCACTTGAAGAGACATCTCTGCAGTAAAACATGAGCTTCCTGTAAATGACCTGTCATTAAAGTCATGGGTAATGTCCATGTCTAGGCTGAATTAAAATGTACCTACTAGTGATAAGCTCATGAGAAGTTAAACCTGCAATGACAGGACTCAATGTCCAAGATCCACTGGTGAATTATGCCTCAGGTGCTATGCTAATTTACCTTATACCAAACATTAATTGAAGGAAATCAATAAGCCAGGTAGAAAAGCTTGAAATTGCAGCTACATTAAACTCCAAATACATTTAATTATATTTTTACTCAAGAGAGGTGGAACATTTAGATTTTAATGTTTAAATTATATCATGGTCTTTACTATAATTAGATTTGTATAATTTTCAAAAAGGATGACAATATTGCAATTATATTCCAAGGACATGGTTTGCAAAGAAAGATTTTTGTCCATTATTGTATATATAGTTCATAATTATTTGGATTATAAAACTCAAATTCAAATGCGATAAATGTTACTTATGAATACCCATAGATTAAGCAGGCAGTGATGTTCAGTGGTAGAACATTTCCTTAGCTTTCTAAGGAGCTCAGTCTTTAGAAAAAACAATAATAAAAATAAATACAAAATATTAATATATTTCTAAAATATTCACTTTATTAAAGGAGCTTTTTTTGTGCTAGAATTTACTTGATCTTTTGGTTTAAGAAACATCAAATAACTACTTATCTTGGTGAAAAGATTCTCTACAACTTTTGTCAGTTACAAGACATAAAAAAGTCATAAATATGGAAAGTTTTCAATTTCATAGCCCCCCTTTTCACATCTCACAACAGATATAGAATGTAGCCTATGATTTTACCCATGATCATGACTAATATGTAGCACACATGTTTTATTACCAAGAAATTAAGTAATGTTTTTGAAATATGTGTCATATTGCTTAGAAAAGTATATTTTTATTTTAAAACAGTTTTTTTTTTAAATTTTGCAAGAATAAAAAGGGAAAGAAAAAATTAAAGGCAAAAATAGAAACAAAGCATATGTATGTATATAGAAGTGGAGGGGATGAAGGGAGGGCAGGGGAACGGGAAAAATTAAGAATATATATCATGTACAGGTACAAATTCTCAATAATGAATTTCAGCATAATGTATGCCAAAAATGTACCAATTAACTAAATTTTAGAAAATTTCCCCTTTTTAATCTTCATCATTACAGATCAGTATTGAAGGCCATGGATGATACAATGAGAAAAAGACAAGTAGATGAAATGTGACTATAAATAAAAATAAGTTCGAATTATTTTAGCAGACCTGTTTTCAGGATTCAGAAAAAAAAAAACTTCTCTGAAAAATGAAATCATATAAAAACCAAGTTTTAAGAAAAATTTATCTGTTTTTTTATAAGAAGTTTTTAAAATTTCCATTATTAGTATATGTGTATAGAGCAAAATGTTTCCCTTCTTGTGGAAAGTTTGTATGTGCACATAACACATCTTAGTTTCATCTATTTTCCATTCCCCTCACCCCCAGACTCATCCTTTGATCATTTGTCTTTTGTTTTGTGCATGTTTCAGTATATAATGGTTATATTCCTTATGTGCAATTATTTTAGAAATAATACATTTAGAAAAATTAATCATATTTATTTTTATAAACAGAAGTTCCTTATGTTAAAAACTGCATTTATGTTAAAATGTAGATCTAAAAATATAAGTCAATTGTACATTAATGCTCTTCAACACTTTTCATTACTTTGGAGTTAGGAAGCATGACCATAGGCCAAAGGCTTTAACAGTATTTGCAGACACGATATCTCAGGTTTGAAATAAGTGTGTGTGTGTGCACCCATTCTTCTCCTAAAAGCACAAGTTTGTATTTCCGGAAACAAACATAAGATTAGAAATTGGCTTCTTTTTTTGGCTTCTTCTCTTTCTTCTGATCTCCTTTTTATGACTTGATATAAAGAAACAAACATTTCTTTCATTGTGATAGATATTTTACCCACCCATGAACCATGAATATGAGGAGCTGAGAAGAATCTTATGATTACCTTGGAATTTCAGCACCAGACATCTTTCGCCAGTATTCCACTCTCATTTGATGTGGACATCTTATATGTCTAATATCAGAGGCTAAAATAATTCGAACTTATTTTTATTTATAGTCACATTTCATCTACTTGTCTTTTTCTCATTGTATCATCCATGGCCTTCAATACTGATCTGTAATGATGAAGATTAAAAAGGGGAAATTTTTATAAGCTGATTATGACAAACTGATTATATAAAAGTGAACCACATTTTAGTATTTGTAATTATACATATTCAAATTATATTACATATATAACATGACTGCATTGCTTCTTGTGTGTAAAATATGTGTACAAAATTTCCATGCACTGGATACAGACATCTGCTTTTGTCAATTTTCAATAGCACAGGCCACCAAACAAACAAACAAACAAACAAAAAACCTTAATTTTAAAAAGTTTCTGGTTAATCATTATGACATTTACCGATTATTTTACCATTTTTTAATGAACTTATGTAAAGAAAATCCTAGTACAACAAGTGTTCTTCCAGTGCAACACCATAATTTGGAAAGATTTCTTATGCTGGTAAATGAAAAGCTATGTAGCTTATCTAAAAAATATAAAGTAAAGCATTAGGCACTTTAGAAAATTTCACAAAATTTATAGTGATTCCAAAGTAAAAAGAAACATATCATCACATAACAGCCATATGTGATATTTCATACCTTAGATGTATTTTCAATTCTTATCACATTTTTGAACAATTCTATGGAGGAGGAGTTGATGACACTGAATATTTTAATGTATTACCATGCATTTATTCTAGTTCTAAATGCTTATACTGTATTTTCTCCCATTTCTTTAAGAAAAATCAATCAAGTGCTTCTTTGTGACAAGCATAGTTTAACAAAGGTCAAAATTCCTTGTAGTTCCAGGTTCTAATTTGAAAAGCATTGCTCAACCTACCTCTGAGGGTAAACAAGAAGCCAAAAGAAAGTTGTTGATTATCAGTAAAAGTGCACCTTCAAACCCACACTCTGACATGCATTTTTCATGGCTGAATGGAGTTTGTCATGAATTTCCACGGATGGAAATTCCTATGAAGCTAATTAAAACTCCCAAGTGGGTTAAAAGGCCAGAGCCTAAATCGCAATTAAGACTTGTAAGTACATCTCTGAGAGAAATAGTTTCCCTGAGAGAAAAATGCTTTAATAGTTTTATATTGATTGTTTCTATTCCTAGAAAGGACTGTATTTCAATAAAATTGAACAAATTTATAAAGTTGTTTCATGTTAATGTCTGCAATCATTGTGTTTCTCTCAGTTCCAACTGTACAAAGTTTTATACATAATTTCTTTTTATTTTGTGTTTTATCATTGTTGAAATTATTTGAAGTTTTAGTAGGTGAAAGAGGAAGATTGTGAAGAAAAAGTATACCCACAAAGTGCTGCTGGGAAAGAAAATTGACATTTGGCTGTCTTGTTCACTAATTAAATGCCACTGAATCCAGAGGCTAACTATGCATGGGTTGATGATTTGGTAGATTTTACTGCTGCATATGTAGATTTAATTACAGAGCGATTGAAATTAATAAAGTAGCAGAGGCTCCAAGAAACTTATTTTATGGCCCATGATTTCTCTGTGAAAGAACTTGATAAGCACTGCCCTTTCCACAATGTTATACTTTGCTAAATTCATTAGAGAGACAAGAGTATAGCAAATTAACAAGCGTTCACCTGAGCATAATGTGTGCTGATTATTTTCCAAGAGGTCTAATGTTAACGCTTTGTTCCTTCACCAATAAGTGGCAAGGATTTCTTCCTGACTGCGTTGCTGTAATCACTGTATTGTCATTTACACTGAAAAGCAAGAAATTGTATACATTTCCCTCCACTGTGTATGTAAACATAGCTGTTTTTGTACAACCATGTTCTCTAATTAAGAGCAGGGGATAAATAACTTCAAGAATTATCCTTGCTTCATTTTACGTACAAATACTCTATTACAAGTGATAATCAGAAACTAACTATAATAGGTAATCTCTGCAAAACTCACAGATATGTGCTTCTCATATAATCATACAATTGTCTCGAATATTCATTCTGATGTAAAAATGTGATCAAAGGGGAGATCAAAAAATGTGGTGCACATTTACATTTAAAAAGATTATTGCAATTAAAATGCCTTTCAAAGAACAATGGGATAAGGGTTTTTGAAACAAAGGAATGTATTTTGAGAATCCTGGATATTTGGAGGGAAATTAATGGTAATGTGTGTTTTACTGTAATAAATTATTTTATTCAAATGCTCACTAGTTTTGATCACCACACTTAAAAATCTTTCTTATTTGAGTTTGATATTCATTATGTGATAGCTACAAAGTAGTTCTTCCCTTTTCCTTTTTGTACCAAAAGATAAATTTAACGTGGAATGAATAGTTGGTATAAAAAGAGCTAAGACATATGTACATATATTTTATCTTAAAATATTTTTAAAACACATTTAATACCATTGCAGTGAATATAATATTATCAGATCAACATCTGGCAGAAATATGTATCAAAACCTTTGTTCTTCTGAGAAACAGTGACATGAAACTATTTTCAAATCACTGTGAAAATGTGTTTCCTATTTTCAAAGTCAGGTTCTTTCTTCTTTCTCAATTTATGGTCAATAAACTTGCTAGAAATGAGGGTTGGGGTTTTTTTGGGGGGGTTTTCTTTGTTTGTTTTTTTTTGAGACAGGGTGTTGCTTTGTAGTTCAGGCTGGCCCTGACCTCAGCCTCACACTCACATCACAGCAATCTTCTTGCCTCTGCCTCCTGAGTGCTGGGATTACAGGTGTGAGCCACCACGCCTGGCACTGTGGTATGTGGTACTGGTTGCTGCTGGGCATGAGTCTCCACACCCAGTATCGTATGTGGTTACCAGGGATGGAACCCTGGCCCTTGTGCTTGCAAGACAGGCGCCGGAACCACTGAACTAAATCCAGGCCTCTAGAAATGAGGTTTTAAAAATATGATAGCATCATCTGTGTCATTTTCTACTTTAATACATATCTTTGTAAAATGAAGTCATGACATCAACATAAATGAAAGAAATATTTTAAAAAGTGTGTGGAATTCTATGAAAAATGTCTTGTATTTGAAGATACCTAGACATAAGGTGATTACTTGTATGAATTTAGATGGAATCTCTCCTTTTTCAGCAAAAGTTTCATAATAGAATGAACAGTAATGCATTCAAAATTAAAATATTTTACTTGGCCCCTGGTACCTACTGACTCAAATTATTCAGGGTATGTGGAAAATGTGGGTTTTAAATTTTAAAAACTGTATTCTGTGATTTGTTCCCGATAATTGCTTAAAACTTTGTACTCCATAAAGGAGAGATGGAGCAATAAGATTACCTAATATTTGGTATAACAAAAGATCTTTTATAGAGTCTGTAATTCCCGGTATATTCAACACACACACACATATGCACCCCTACTAGGTAGCGTTATTTATCAAATATGTATAAATATTATCTAAATCTATACTAAAAACTAAATTGTTGATGTAAAATTTTCCAGATTATTACATGAGAATACAATATACATGGAGCTCCTAATATAATTACATGACATACAATTATAGCTTCAACCGAAAGATTTCTTATATATGTGTTCTAATAAATTTCAACTGTGAGAACACATTAATCACACATGCTCATTTGTTATTGAAATATGTGAAATGTTTTTAAATATAGTTTTTAATAATATTAAAGTATTACTAGGGAATATTAAAACAGAGAAAGCAAATAAAGAGAAACTAGAAAAGTTATTAAAAATGTACATAGCATGTGTATAAGTTACACAAAATTATAAATAAGTAAATAAATAAAGTAGTTCATATTTTGTGTTTGGAATTTTAGAGGAAATGGTTTGTTGTGGTTAAGGTTAATTATTGCCACTTGATTGGCTTATGTGTCATCAATGGAATTAGGGCAACATACTCTGGGTGTGTCGGGGTAAGTCTTAAAGCATCACCCTGGTTTCTGTCCTTGGTTACTGGCTTCTTTCTCTGACTGTTCCTCTGCTCTGCCCTCTGGGTGCCAGGAACTAATCATCCGTACTCTGCTAAATTCCTTCACTGATTTTTCTACCTTGGAGTCAGAAAATCATGGACCAATTCCTCTGAAAATGTTGGCAAAATTAAACTTCTTCTTTAATTTTTGATTGTGAAATATTGGGTCCTTGAAATGGGAAAGTTGACTAATAAGTAAAAATGGGAAAGTTGATTAATTAAAAAAAATTAGTATCACAGAAATGGGGTCATTGCTATAACTTTCCCTGACCATGAGGTTCAGAAGCCTTTGGAACTGGTCCGTTGTAGAAATTTAGATATAACTTGACAGGTTCCTTAGTTAGATCACAACAGACCTGCCACTCGTGTCCCCAGAAGGACAGTGATAACAGGAAGCCCGCAGTCACCGCTTAGATATACTTGAACAGATCTCTTTCTATGAAAGTCCACAAGGCACCCCACTGTACCTGACACCTCTCTACCGCTCCTGCCACCACCTATTTATCAGCCAACCCTAGGGCCCTCACCTAAGAGAATATCAACTTTTCTACCCACTCAGCCACAGTGCTTCCTCCCCTACAAAACTCTCCTATAACAATCATAGGCACCATCTTCTCAGTTGCCAATAACCTTTTCATCCTTGGTCCCTCTGCAACCAAATAGTAAAAAGCTCGTTGTGGCTGCTTAGGTGACCTCAGTCATCCCTCGATCTGACACTATGTAGAAGATACATGCCAGAGAAGATGCAGGACAGGGGGATTAGGAGAAACAGGCCAAAGAAGCCCTAGAATGCACTAAGCAGAGACGGGTGATTTAGAGCTCCTAACCCAGAATGTTGATTAGAGAGCATACGGTACAGGGTAGACTCAGGAGTTTTCAGTCAGGAAGACATATTCCCTTGGCGATTGGACTACAGGCCATGGTGGCTATGCAGAGATAAAAGTTTTTCTACATTTTGCCCACGTGCTGGCAATGGGCGCTGAGATCATGATCAAGGGTGGTGAATTCTCTCTGGAAGACAAAATTTCAAGGCAACTGAAAATTCAGGCTGTGGTATAGACAAGGCCGGATGCTTTTATCCACCTAACAATAAGAAAACGCAAAAGAAACAAATTAAATTTCTAAAAAATGAATATTTTGGTCTCAAAAGAACCATGTGTAAAGTTGGGTAAAAAGAAGTCATGGTTGCTGAAGAGATTAGCAACATTAAAGAGAAACTAATTACTTGCCATCGCAGAAATCAGCAAGTCTCTACCTCTTGTAAGTGAAAGAGTGCAAAAATGTAATTGGTTCATTTGTGAAGAGAACCCTTCATCCTCCTAGGGATCCTCCTAGGGAATTCATTTCCTAGGATTTATTTCAACAGGGTTAGCTCTCCAGGCTCTCAGTCTGGTCTCCTGCAGCTATGGCTCAATGGGACGTGGCTACTGCTCTTTCTGGGACCACAACTTGGATGCATTCATGTGATGTTGATTTCACTGTCATGCACAATGCAAGAGTTCTGGGTAGAGGGAGGTTTCCACCTAGATTTCAAAGAAAGGCCTTGGTAGCTAAGCAAGGAGCTGCTGAAACAGCAATATATGAAACTATGGGAATGAAGCCAAAGCTGCAATGGACAAAGTTGGAGATGCCAGGCATATGGAACATCTACCCAGAGAAGCTGTAGGATAATTAAACCCACTGAATTAAAGCAAGAGATAGGTCTTGCAGTTGTATCTACAACCTACGAAGACACAGAAATGAGGCTGCACAAGTCTTCTGGAACGTTCATTTTGCCACCATGTGCCGTAGATATGGATTTGAGTATTAATCTTTGTGAGTGTCAGTTTGATTTAGTTGCATTCTCTCTTATCCCCATATTTTTACCTTTTGGAATAACAATTTTACCTTGTTCTATTATCCCTCAGAATTATGTAACTGGTATATTTTTATTTTTACAGAAATCCAGCATTGTCTTGAATTTTAGAAGATATTTTGACACTTGGAATGGTCAAGAATATTCTTTTTGAAGTGAAAGCAAGATAGTTCTACAGACAGAATAATGAACTTGTTATCACTGACTTTCTATGGAAATTATATTGTTTAAAAATATGTGTTTCAACAGCTGAAAAAGTTTGGAATATGGCCATTAGGATTAATCTTGGGCTTGGGAGCCCCCTCAGGGATTAGTAAAATAGACTTTGGTGCTGCTCTAGGTGGGTCTTGGAGGTTCTGCCTCTGAGTACTGTATATGAGGCCTGGTTTCTTCCTCTCTGGGGTTATACTCTGCCTTCCTTCTGTTCACAAGGGGCTAGGTATCTTTGCTCAGCCACTCCTTTCAGTCATGACGTTTCCACCTTCAAGCCAGCCAGCCAGCCAACCATATAATAAATCTGCTGAAACTAAGAATCAAATTAGACTTCTCCTCTTCTAAATTGTGTATGTTGGAATGCAATATATATTCAGCGATAAAGTAAAAAACTTGAATAATACAAAGTCAGAATCCAAAAACATGTCTTTGTAGAAATACACTTCCAGGACTGAGTATACTAATCCTCAGATATCTCTTCATATTTTCAGTAAATATGCTGTCATGTTTTGTCGTTTAGAGAGTTCACAAGTCTCAGTGAATCTCCATCGTCTATGCTTCCTTGCTACTCAATGGAATTCTTGTTTTATTGTTTTGTTTTGTTTTGTTTTGTTTTGTTTTGTTTTGTTTGAGACAGGGTCTCACTTTGTGGTTCAGGCTGGACCCAAGCTCAGCCTCGAACTCACATCACAGCAATCCTCCCACCTCTGCCTCCCGAGTGCTGGGATCACAGGCGAGAGCCACCACGCCTGGCACTGTGGTATGTGGTGCTGATTGCTGGTGGGTGTGAGTCTCCACACCCAGTATTGTATGTGGTTACCAGGGAAGTGAACCCGAGCCTTGCGCTTGCAAGACAGGCGCTGGAACCACTGAGCTAACTCCCCAGCCCCTCAATGGAATTCTTTACTTCTGATCAAGAACTCCTTTTATTCAGATTCCTATACCTTGTAGAGATTCTTAACTCAGATTTCTTAAATAATTGACAAATTTTCTTTGAATCTGATCACAGTATGTTTGTCCCTGACCCTCCTCTCCTTTGAAACTCAAGTTATCTCCTAGAAAATATTACTCTAAATTTTATTATAGACCCTTGCTTATTATATTATTTTTAGTTGAATGATCTACTTGAATTAATGTTTCCATTTTCATGGCCTAAAATGTAAAACTTATGTCAACAACTTTCAATCTGTTTCATGTCTCAATCGTAAGCTTCAAAGACATGCACATAATCCACTGAGTAACATTATCCCCTAATCTAACAAACATACCGGCTCTTAAACATGTGTTGTATTCCTTATGTGATTGCTTGTTTGAAATACTTGACACAGACACCTTATTCTTATTTCTAACCCTTTGTACTCCCCAATTCAATCATTCTGAAAAGGCTACAGTTTGTATTTCCCACTATTACAATGTATTTAATCACACTGTACTACCATTATCTTTAGAAATACACAATTATGTACTTATTGTCCTTAGGGTTGGAATAACATTCTTATGTGCTATATAATCTCATCTCCATCAGTATTAAATTGTTTTTGTTAGGAGAATAATAAAATAAAATTTTCTTTCATGAGAAATATTTAAATGCTTAGTCACATTGATAAAAATTTCATAAACTTATATCTTTTCATATTAATCTCTCACCACTCTGATTTCATCTCCTTTTGTTGTCCTTCCAGCACTAAGTAGTTGGGTAAGTATTTAGTGGTAAAGGGTACTTAGTGCTGAAATGGCTTCAAATTCTTAAGAATACATCAATCTCTCTCAACCCCAGATTATTTTGTTAAACATTCCTCTGGCTTAAATGGTCTTCTGCCCTTTAGGTGAATGTTTTGATGCCAGTTTTTTTAGATACTCTTTTCAGAAATATCTTGACCAATCATAGTTATGATGCAAGAGTACTTTTGGTACACTGTTATATTCTCTATATTTGCATTTTTATTATACACTATACTTTTTTGAGTTGCCTATTTTCTCTAATTCTGAATACTGAAACTAGAAGCTATAACTATATTATTTCCACAGGTCCCTAGTTATGAAGCCCTCTCTACACTTCATAATACTTTTCTTTATTGGTGCGTTATATATGCACATCACGATCACACTCAACATTGAGAATTTGTACCAGTATGTGACATGACACAACTTAATTTTCATTTTTTCCCCATTCCCCTACCCAATCTAACATCCTGTATATGTACACTTTGTTTCTTGTTTTTTACCATCACATTTTCCCCTCATTACACTCCATTTCCCTTTGAATATTTTGTATTTCATAGTATCTATCATACATTGTAGAATTCATTTAAATATTCAGTTTCTTGTACCAGAGAAAACATATGATATTACCCATCAGTGACCTATTTATTTCACTCATGAGTATGTCCTCCTGGTATGCCTATTGGAATATAAATGACTCAAACTTATCATTCTTTATGGCAGAGAAATACTCAGTTTTATTTAAAAAAAAAACACATTTTTTTATCGAGTCTAGAGTTGATGGTCATTTGGGTTGTTACCAAGTTTTAGCTCTCATAAACAGAGATGCTATATATATGGGTGCACATAGGTCACTGTGATATGAATCTTGTAATTATTTCATGTATATACCCAGAAGAGGAATAGCAGGGTCAAATGAGAGCTTTCCAATTTTAAAAGTGTAAATATTTTAAAAGCATATATATATATATATATATATATATATATATATATATATATATATATACTGAGGATCTTGTTGCAATACAACCACTCTGTCTATAGGTCTGGGTTAGGGACTCAGACTGTTTTTCCAACCATCTTCTATAACCACTCCTGCAGGGCTATTGGCCACATGGGAATAGTAACTCTCTAATGGTACTGGAATACTGTAGGAGATTTAAAATAGTTATTACTGGGAATCTTAGGTAACAATTTCATTGATGTGGATGTAACATAATTACTGGAAGCCTTCAGATGAGTCTACTATAACTCTATGATTAAGAAGCACTGCTTTAAGGCACAACACACTGATCATTCAATAAAGTCGTTTTTTCAATCATGCCAAGTGGAATGCGTGAGTTGTAAGTGTTAATTAATGCCCATACAGGCCCATGTCTCAAAATCCAAAGGTAGATATTGTCACATGGTTTTCATCACTTGGAATGATTTGGACTTTTGAAAATATTTTCATATCCTTGCGTGCATATTTAATGTTAGGAGAAACAGATTAAGGTACTTTCTTTCACTTAAGTATTTATAATAGCAAGAATTATCAGGTTAAAGAGCAATTACAGCTCTAGCTAATTAAGAATTTTTTTACTAATTTCATCTATAGTATATCTTATATCATTGTGTTAATTATTCTTTTTCAATGGCACAATGTATGATAATTACTATCTAAATACATGAGTCCCAGGCAGCATGGTGTACAAGATTGAGCACGAAGGTTCAAGTCAGAGAGATTTTGGTTCAAAACATTTCTCTACTCGGTTATTCTGAGGAAAGCATCCAACTCCAATACTTTACTGTGTTTTAGAAAAGGAATAGTTATCTGAGGATATATTATGACTTTTAAAAATATTTTTTATAAAAATGCCTTATGCATCCCAAAATTGAAGCTCCACAGACTCTATCCTTATTTATCCAAAATTTTTTATTTTGAACTTTATAGTACAAAGAAGAAAAAAAAAACAGTTCAAAAGAAAATCAAGATTTTTATCTTTTATAGAGTTCATGTGTGTGTGTGTGTGTGTGTGTGTGTGTGTGAGAGAGAGAGAGAGAGAAAGAGATAATATCAGTAAAAGAGATAAAGAAGGCTTAGGATGGTATGAAGCTATATTATAAAAGAAAATCAGTAAGATCTCTGAGGTGTGAATAATAACAAATGTTACCTTTTGAAAATCTGGAAACTAATCTTCCAGGTAGAGAAAAGAAAAGCTGCAAAGACTCTAATAAACAAGGAGGCTTGTTTTTTGTTTGTTTGTTTTGGTTTTTTTTCCAAAGCACAGGGAGCAGGTACCAAGACAAAAGGAAAGGAGAAGAGAGCACGTTGCAAATAAAAACTGGAAAGGTAAAAAGAACCAAATGATTTGAATCTCAGAGACAGTGGTGAGAACTCTGCATTGTATCCTAACTGCCAAGGGAGATATTGGAACTTTCAATTAAATACTAGTTCTTATTATAAGATATTATTTTGCATGTCATAAAACAATTGACTACTACAGATTGAAACAAAATATACAAACAGTAAGGCTAAAGCTATGCAAATAAAAGAAAATAATTAAGATGGACAAATGAATCCTATTTTCAGCGTACATGATTCAATCTGTGCTCCTTGGTTGAACCACTTCAACATCTCAAACACTCACTGTCAACAGGTCAATGGGAAGAGTTAATTACTATTAACTCTATTCTATGGAGCATTGTTTCTGGACTCATTCCAGTTTCCATCCATGCTCTACCTGTGAGAAACTGGAAAGCAGAGAGAACTCAAAACATATGGACTAACTGTCAGGTGTTGTAAAGTTGAACTCCCAGGGTTATTCTACATAGATGGTCCAGTTATTATGACTCAATAAGAGTTAAGCTAATGGCAAACTCATTCAAATATTAATTGCTTTCACAGCTAATTTGGACAGTTGCATAAGCCATATTATTCATTTAGTTTAATTATTGGCAGAATATATTTTGTTAGTTTTCCCTGAACACAGTGTCTTCAAGAAATTTCAATTAAAAATATTACTGTGGTATTAATCCATTTAAAGACAACTATTAACTTGCTGTTATATCTAGGCATCAACCTATAATAGCTAACATAAGATGATCTTTATTTTCATGGACTTTACTGTCTACAAGGACAGCATAACCCAAAATACACATAATCCAAAGAGTGTAATATGTGCCAAACACAACAGTTTGGGAGCCTGTAGAAGCAAACAGAAGAATAGGAAAGTGTCGTATAGAACAAAGTGTTCAAAAGTCCAAACAAAATGATCAGTAGGGCAGAAGAAATGAAAGGGACAGAAAAAACAAACAGTACCCATAACTTAAAATAATAGTGACAACATCAATATTATCTAATGTACATAAATGTTAACTAATGAAATAGCTGATACCAAATCTAATCTTACTGTGTTGAAGGACATTCAAGGATGTATTCACATATCAATTCATTCAACAAATAAGATAAAACATTTGCAACACACTAGGCTCTAGTGTTTGGAAACATAAAAATCAACAAGAAAACAAATTTTTAGAGGTTAAATTCTGGTGGAATGCTTGAGTAGCTGAAGGCAAACTATAGGCAAAAAAGTCTCTTGACAACTCATTGTTTAAAATCAGAAACAAAAATATATGTATAAATCACAGATGTTTTTCTGTTAAAAAAAAAAAAAACTCCCACCTTTGGGACACCCTACAGTTTTTTTAAAAAAACAGTTTTGTCAGAAATTAAGTGATTCATAAAATCACCGGATGGAGCTCAGCACCAAAGCCCATGACAAGGCTGTCACTGCTTTCTGGCTCACCAAAAGATGAATGCCATGTCATACAGAAGAGATCTGCCTTAATTATTTCTCTTTGGAGTCTCGGTACACTCCTGACGATCTCTGTGTGTTTTTCTTCATTTTCTTGAATTACTTATTCCTTTGCCACTATCTCAACATCTGGTTTACTCCTATTTCTGTACTTTGACAAGGAATCAGCCTCGTTGGTTAATCACGGGGGACCCGGTATGCCTTTGAGGACTATTTCTTCAAAGATGCTAATGAGAACTGTTCATTTTGGAGAATACACAATTTATACAAACACAGTTTTATGTTTTTCAAAGGACTCTAAAATATTTGAGTAATGACACCATATAAAGTGGCTGAGTTGCTTTTCCTTTCAATTCAATAGTGTACTATTTCAGACTCTCAGCCTCTAGCATAATGTTCCCAATAAAGAGACGGTATAAGGAGTTTTAAACAGGTGAGGTCAGAGACTCTGTGAGGTCAGAGACTCTGTAAAGTCACTAAAAACTGACTAGTTTAAAATACAGAACAGAAATTCTAAAACAAAATTAGAATTTTTCTCAAGCAAAATGTATATGTGTCAGAAACCAGCATTGTCCATAAAAACTTTAATATTCCCATCACTTTTGCCTCCAGATCCAATTATCTGCCAACATTTTCTGCTCAATCATGCTGAGCCTATTCACCAGCCCTCCAGTTACAAAATAATAAAAGGTCTGCAGGTGCACTGATGCTTTCGGGGAAAGGGGATAGGTGTGAAAACTGCAATAATTTTCTTCAGAGTTAAAAAAAAAATCAAACACTTTGAGACTACTAAGGTATCTATTCACAAGATGTTTGGTTAATGTGCATTGTGTTGTTATGAGTTAAAATGGGGAAATGTTCAAAGCAAAAGTGACTTGAAATGTTACAAAACAAGTACTAAAATAAAATACTAAGGCTATTATATGTCTATGCTATATCACGTACAGTTTGGTTCATGAAATTGATTCACTTGGGAACAAGCCTATGCAGAATACAATTGAGGAATCAGTTCTTTACCTCAGTTACTCACAGTTTACTGAAAAAGACTCTCCAAATGTATAAGGCAATGCTTAGAACTGAGTTTCTCAGCAAGCTGTGTTAGTATCTCACATTTATTGAACTACAGCAAAAAATACAATTTTACAAAAAGGACTATAATTGATGGTTTTCTCATGTTCTAAGTCATTAATTTTTATTCCTGACAAGTGTGTGAGGGTAGCAAGAGAAATTAAAGTCAAAAACTTCTAAGATAATCAACTACTAGTGGTTCCAAGCTAGAAGACTATCCAGAAAGATATCTAGGAAATGTTTGAAAGCTACAAGTTAAGAAAAAGCAATTAAATGAGGCACAAAAAATTAGCATGTAGGTTTTTAAGCTATTTTACAAATATTTCTGAGTTTTAATTTTTTTCTCTTTTTATAGCCTAGGTGTTTATTTGATTTCTTAAAGGGGAGTATAAGTCTTGCTTACTCTTACAAGGTCTTGTATGCTTACAGAGAAATTGCAAATAAATCATATATGCAACCAGTGAATAATGATGATATATTAAAGTGCCATAAATTGCACCTGGTAAATTGAAGGAATCTTATGTTCATTACTTTTTAGAAAATGTAACACAAAAAATCACAAACAAAAATTTTTATGTCATCATTAATAAGGAAAATGATGATTTTGAGGAAAATTGTGCAAGAAGTCCTCGTGGAATGTCCATTAAAGGGACACAACATGGAATCTCGTGGTCCACTGTGTCACCAGGGAAAGGTTGGGAGTTGAGTGGATCACAGTATTTTTGCAAGTAAACTTCCCTGGAATACATCCCCAAAACAACAGAGCTTTATTCCAATGGGAACTATGCTTGGAGTTTACTCTATTTGAAACACTTCATATTTTCAAATTATGCTGAGTGATAAATTATTTTCACTTTATCACTGAGACAAAATTAACTTCAGAATGACAGCATCAAGAATGAGAATTAAGTTGTGTCTTATACTGGTACAAATCCCCATTATGGAGTGCAATCATGATGTGTATATTTAATGTACCAATAAAGATAATTTAAAAAAAAAAAGAATGCTAAGTCTTCTTTCATGCTAAGTCTCATATAATATAAATAATTTGTCTATATTGACATTATTTCTCTAATTTATGACAAAATATTTCTATAATTTATAAAATTATTAATTTAATGCAAAATAGCAATTGTAAATAATTTTGACTGTACTAGTACATCTATTTATGTCTTTCTTCTTTTAAAACTTAGAATTATCCCTTCTTTTAAAATATTCTCTTTTTAATAAGAAACATAAAAAACTGAACTGCTTATGTTGGTGAGTTTTTCAATTTCATGTAATGTATTATATTTAAGAATTCATTAAATGACAGTGCATATCATCCTTTATCTAACATTGTTTAAAAATTTTAAGACAATATATAGTGCTGAGCATTTTCTATCAAGAACTAATTTTGTTATGCATTCTTTTTGTTATATTTATTACAGCAGTTAACACATAACAGAATTGACTATATTAACTTCTAAAAATTATTAAAATATTTACCATATACGAATGAAAGTATTACGTTGCCAGTTATATAAATTGTGATAAATTACCCCTCTATCTGAATCCCTATCCTTCCACTGTAATGGTATAGATCTCTAGTGAATGTTTCTTTATAGACCCCCTAAGTTAATATATTGAAATTTTAATTCTGATGTGATTTCATTTTATAGTGATGCTTTTAGCAGTTAATTAAATCACAGGTGTAAAGCTTTTGAGAGTGGAATGAATACCTTACCAATACATGGCCCAGCACATAACCAGCTCTTTTCATTGGTAAGGAAATATAAAAATAAAATGCTTGTCTACAAATTAAAAAGAGGGCCCTCACTGAAAGTCTGATCATATCAGCAACCTGATCTCTGATTTCGCCACCTACAGATCTGTAAAGATCAAATGTATAAACTGATAATTTACTGCAATTTTTTTTTTTACAGAAGCCCAAGTGGAGCGTAACAAAATTAGTTACGCTAATAGAAGAAAGTACGCTAAGAAGAAAGAAATAGAAGAAAGTTACGCTAAGTAGAAGAAAGACATAAATAGATGTACTAGTACAGTCAAAATTATTTACAATTGCTATTTTGCATTAAATTAATAATTTTATAAATTATAGAAATATTTTGTCATAAATTAGAGAAATAATGTCAATATAGACAAATTATTTATATTATATGAGACTTAGCATGAAAGAATAACATTTTGCATAACAAAATTAGTTCTTGATAGAAAATGCTTTTTTTCTTTTTTTAAAAAAAAAAATCTTTATTGGCACATTAAATATACACATCACGATTGCACTCCATAATGGGGATTTGTACCAGTATAAGACACAACTTAATTCTCATTTTTTCCCATAGCCCTACCCACCCTACCACCCCCCATATACATAAAATTTGTTTCCTTACTTTTTTGTTACAATCTCAACATTTTTCCCTTTCACCCTATTTTACATTGAGCATTTTCTATTTCACAATATATAACATACAATGCTAGGACTCATTTACATCTTTATTTTCTCATACCAGAGAAAAGATGCGATATGTACCTATCTGTGCCCTATTTATTTCACTTATGAGGATATCCTCAAGGTATGTCCATTTAAGTAGAAATGATTCAAACTTATCA